>PVKC010051579.1:0-10396 GCA_004027635.1 Crocidura indochinensis | reverse complement strand
AGGAAGGAAGGAAGGAAGGCTAAATGTGAAAGAAAGAAAGGTAGATCAAAAGATGTAGGTGAGGGGCCCCGGCGGTGGCGTTGAAGGTAAGGTGCCTGCCTTGCCTGCGCTAGCTTACGACGGACCGCGGTTCGATCCCCTAGTGTCCCATATGGTCCCCCAAGCCAGGAGCGACTTCTGAGCGCATAGCCAGGAGTAACCCCTGAGCGTCACCGGGTGTGGCCCCCTCCCAAAAAAAAGATGTAGGTGAAGGGAAGAGGAAGTTGAATTCTGAATTTTAGCCTGTATGCGGTAGTTGGGCAGAGTGCTATGGCCCAACTTAATCTAAATAAACAAATAGAACTATAGTGTTAGAACTGTAAGTGAACAAGCAGAACTTTGATTCTGATACTCAAGAGGAGTAGATAATTATATCATCAAGCTTAGGAAGGAATCACTCTTGAAGAATAAGAGTCCTTCAAGTAAGAGTAAAATATATTTCCTTAGATAAGGAACACATGACTCATGTTTCTGTTCTTTTCCCAGAAAACTGGAATAGGAGATGATATGAGCTTTCAAACTATTCTGAGCTTGCGCCTAAATGTAAGGTTTCAAGGATCCTAATATATAGCACCAGTATCATGTATTTCTGAGTTCAGAATTATTTTAGGTATAAGCAAAGAAGATCAAAACATATTCTTCACATTAGCAACCTTGCTGTAGACTATGTTAGGTCTGTTCAAGTAAGTTGGACAATACAGCATGTTAGGTCTATGACCAGGTACTGAATTAAGCACTTATGCTTCAGGAAGCATGGCCTAATCGCTCCTCTAACACAGCATATTTTTCATACCATAAGACGCACATTTTTCACCCCAAAAGTGCATTTTATGGAGCGAAAGCCACCTAGAGCTGAAGATTCTCCTATCCATAAGAATGCATGGGAGGAGAGCATCTAAAAACTATGTGTTTTATGGTCAGGTGTGTCTTATAGAGTAAAAAATATGGTACCTTATGGCATTGCAGTGCTCTCATTTCCAGACTCATTGGAGGTGATTTCTCCTGTTGTCTAAATGCTTAAGATAAAGCTAAATTGACTATGTTATGACCCTTTGATCCTATATCCATGAGTCACTGAGTGACAAAATTGTCATTTTTTTTTTTTTTTTTGGTTTTTGGGCCACACCCGGTGACGCTCTGGGGTTACTCCTGGCTATGCACTCAGAAGTCGCTCCTGGCTTGGGGAATCATATGGGAGCCGGGGGATCGAACCGCGGTCCGTCCAAGGTTAGTGCAGGCAAGGCAGGCACCTTACCTCCAGCGCCACTGCCTGCCCCCCCAAAATTTTGAATGGTTCACTGGATTAAAAGAAACGAACACTAGAATTGATATTCAGGGAACAACTAACCACAGTTACCAACGAAGGGCTTCAAATTTCATTTTATTTTCAAATCAGGGACTATATAAAAAGTTATGAATTATATTAAAGATATAAAGGGATTACTGTTCATAAATTTTTTTCAAGCTAACAGCTGTGCAGATAATTTTTAAATACTGGTTGCATTTAATTATATAAAGAGTCATAAAGTCTTGTTTTTAATTTTATCTCAATAATGAAGCCTTGATTCTGAAGATTATCCTGGTCTTTCTCTATCAATGCCTTCATGTGAGTAAAAGTGGACTTAATTCTCAGAGTTCTCTATCCTTAGAGGCTAAAATAATAAATTTTCATGTATATTATCAAGATGAAAAAGATTACTGTAGGGCATATTTTCTTTAATGTACTCTAAAATATATAAAGTGGATATATAAAAAAATTAATAATAATAATTAGCATCAGGCCATTTACACAGCATGCTAAAGCATATTCCCAAGATTGGCCCTGGGTTTTGCAAGCACAGTTGGAGATGGCCCTTATTTTAAAGAAGAAAGGAAAAATGAATCAGACCCTGGTAATTTCTAGAGTTAATGGCAACACCATTCAACAAGAATAAAATCCTAGAATCCCAAACAAACAGTTGCTTGCTAAATTTTCGACTATCCAAGAGATTTAGCATAGGCCTCTGATGGTTTGTAACATCTCTCACCCTTGGTTGCTAGAAGGATCACTAGCGTCATAAAAATAATTAGGCAGCCCCGCTCTGCCATGTAAACTAGAGCCTTGAGGTTAATTAAAATGGAATAAACACTGCACATATGTGGACCACCAATAAAAGCTGGTGCTCAGGTGCATAGAATTCTGTCATTAACTAAGAAGAAAAGCTCAAAAAAGAGAGCACTGTAAATTAATTGTGGACCTTCCTACTTATTTACAACGACACTCAGTCAGCAATGCTACCTGTCAAATCCTACCTATAGAATTTGTGGTGTTTTGTTCTTTTTCATACTGTACTCAGTCTTTATCCAAATATTTTGGGGTGTTGGTAAAAAGCAGTGGATATTTTTCTTGTACTCTATAAAAAGAGAAATTGATGGAAACCTTTTGGAATTCAGCTGATGAATTTCAGTGGACATAAAACAAAAAATAATAAAAATATATTAACTATATTGTATATAAATATAATAAAATATTAAAAAGTAAACACAAAAGCGAGTTGCAAGGCCTTATTTTGGGGAGATAATTTGAAATAATAGAGAACTGGGTTTAGAACCCCAAAGTTTTCTCAATGGAAAGTAAACTAAGAGGATCTCTCAGACTTTCTGAGACTCTGTTTTGAAATATAAAGAATATAAAGAAATGTCTGAGTTGGAGATATATACAGTGGGTAAGGTTCTTGCCTTGCATGCAGCTGACAGGGATTTGATTTTTGGCACTGCATGTGTTGCCCCAGAGAACCACTGGACTGATCCCTGAGTCAGAAGTAAGCCCTGAGTTACTGCTGGGTGCCCCCCACCCCAAACACACACAAAAGCAATACCTTGTAGATTTTATAGATGCTTATTTTAGGATAAATAAAAAAATAAAAATGACTGCACTTAATGCATAAAGGACTATATACTTGTTAGATTTTCATTGTAGAAAATATATTTTTGCAATATATTTTGTAATATTTAATTATATAAAAATAGAAAGGGGTCAAGGAGTTGTCTTCTCACTGTGTATGATGTTTAGAACCCTTCCAGGTACCTAAAACAATAATGGGGAAAAATAAAAATCGTACCTAATGTTTCATTTATTAGCCAACTAGCTGTAAAACCCAATCTAAGTGAAAATGAATGAGTATATGGATTGTCTTTTCAAATAGTACCATGCATTCATTCATAGGTAAGCTAGCCACACAACTGACTAGAGTACTATCTCAATCATACCATGACTTTATAGGTTTCAGAAAATATGTAAACTAGATTAACGTCACCCGTTAGCAGGGCTGCTAGGGTTAACAGAGATAACGTAGAATTAACAGAATTTGCAGAATGTTATTCTTCACTTGAGATGCTGAGGAAGCTTCTCTGTGTTTATGAAAATGCAGTGCCTCAAGTTGAGATGTCCAAATAAAAGAGGATAAAATAATATCATAACAACATTGCAGTTTTATCCATCCTGCAACAAGCACTGAGGGAGAAACTTGGGAGCTCGTAATATAATTCAAGAGCATGAACCTTAGAAAACAGATTTATAACATCTTTATTAAGAGGTCAAAGTCATTTCCTCTGAATTCCTAGTCTAATATATTCTGAATAATATCTATATAAGTGCAGAGCAGCAATTCTATGTTCTCATAGACTAGTCGCATAAGTAAACACACTTTCTTGAATCAGATTGAAAAATTAAATTGATTTTTCATTATTGAGTACACTCTGCTCTTCAAATGGTTACCTTTCTAATATAAATTTTTATTTGTTGTCACTTGTTTGGGTTTAAGGGTCATACCAGTTGGTGTTCAGAGCCTATTCCTGGAACCATTATGCTCAGTAATCACTCCTGGTCATATTCAGGGACCCATATATGGTGCTGGGTATTAAACCCAGATCTATTACATGCAAGGGAATTATTTTAATCCCTGTAGTATTTCTCTGGCCACTCAGAAACAAATTTAAACATAAACTTTTGTAGCTCTATTTCTAGGTTTATAAAATATTAGGTTACATTGCTTTCTTTATGAAAAACAATAATTCTACTAATGACTCTAAGCCATTTAAGAGAGCACTTCACTCTGAAGAAAGTTTTAATAATTCAATTCTGGCTCATTCTTATCAGAGCAAATTTAAAACCTGAAGAAATCGGGTAGGGTATTTTGATAGCAAGTATCAAAGTACATACTTAGCAATGCTCAATATGATATAGGCATGATGTCTCACTGTTTTCTCCCAGAGGAAGTAGAAAATCCTAGTCAGTCCAGTAATCCAACAGTGAAAGACTATGGGCCATCATTACTATGAATATTTCTGTCTTGCCTTTGAGGTCAGAAGATAACATAAAATATTCAAGACATGTCCTCACCTAAGTCCCAGGGATGGAAAAAACAGCATGCAAACAAACATACATATTCTTTTCTATATTTTTGTCCTTATAAGAGAAGCAAAATTCTTTCTCTGTGCCTTCCTGGTCATTTCTCCTGTTTCATCATCCTAGACTGAATAATAAGTCTTGCACAAACAAATCCCTAGTAAAGAGAAATGGGATTGTCAAGACTGCTTTGACCTATCATATTTCATATTAGAGATGGGTACAATATAAAACAAACAAAATAGGACTTCAGTAAACAAGAGAGAAATCAAACAAATTTCAAAGAAATTGAAGACTATTCACTGCTTCACTTCAAATCACATACTGGTTTGAGTTCTGACAAAAGTAGGTGTAATAAAACCTGCTGTATATGTAAGAATACAAGAGCCGCAAGCTTTTTTCTAGAAAAAGCTAGAGAGCCAAAGAAATAGTATAGAGGCAGGGCACTTGTTTTGCACACAGTTCTACCACCGCTGTTCACGTAGGGTTGGATTGTACCAAGGTTCAATCCCTGGCATTCTATGTGGTCCCCCGAGACATCTAGGAGTGATCACTAAGCACAGGAATAAGCCCTCAGCAAAGCAAGATATGGCCCCCAAACCAAAGCAAAATAAAGGGCCAGATAGTAAATATATTTGACTTTATGAGCCAAACAATCTCTATCAAATATTCAATTAAAAAAAAACAAGCTTTTAAAAAAATCTAAAAGCAATCAGCTTACAGGAAACACAAAAACAAGTCATAAATGAATATGACTCCTGTATGCTTTTACCTACATAGATATATAATACACGATATGTATGGTTATTGATAAGTAACAAAAATATATGAGAGCTTTCTATGCTCACTAATCTAACTAAGTATTTAGGATACAATCATAAGTGATATAGGTTAAAATTTCTGGAAAAACTTAAAAATCAAACTTCAGATGATCAGTTATCCACCAAAGCATTAAGGATACATAAATGAATGATGACTGGTTCTGGGAATAATTTATAATCAAGTGGATTGATCAAACCAGACATTTAAGTTCATTTTTCATTTTACCAAGGTGACCATTCTAAAAGTTATTTTTGCTAACTTCATTATGTAAAATTTATCAGTTTCAATGAACATAATCTCATACATTTGCTACTTGCAAATGTATGAATTAGTGGAGAAAAATCAGAGTTCCTCAAAGATTAGACACATCCTCTCCTCTTCACTAATGTTGTGATGACTGTGATGACAAACACATGGCTGTGGTTTTCCATGGAACTTAAACATTTTAATTGTCTTCTAAAGCACAAGGCACAATACTGGGAGAGACTTTCTCAGAACTCACTTTTGGTGCCTTCAGACAAAGGATTCCAAAGGAGTCAGTTGTCATAATTACCTGCTGTGCTTTTCATCTGCCAAGGAGATTGACTCCTCAGAGGAAGTTCCAAAAGTGAACACCGCACCAAACAACTATGGGATCTTCCATGTATCTCCTAGGACTTCATTCATCTCCCTCACCTTTCCTCAGTAAAAAAGAGATTTATTCCTCCCTAAAGATCTGTTTTGAGGAATTTCCTATGGCTATTTAAGCCTGAATTTTATCCCACCCATTTTTCCCTGGGTAGTTTCCATAAGGACCCAGCGCAGCACTTCTAAAGAAGAAAAAATGAAGAAACCAGGACCAGGACTTTGCAAAATAGACCAGGCAAAAGAACAAGATCAATGGCTTCATACACAGGTCAAGGGGGAGGCCTGTGTCTGGGGTAGGAACCAAAGACCCAAAAACTTAAACAAATTTATATAAAAAAATTCTAACTTCTTAAACATCTGAGTTATGGATCAAACTTTTACAATCAATTCTTAAGAATCCAAAAGCTAGGAATGAATCCACTTTTGTGGTATCAATAAATCTTTCAGTCTTACTCTGACTATCTCTTACTTTGCCTAAGTTTGCAGATAAAACAACATGTGCCTTGAGGGGATCAGTCACAAGAGGATCATATGGTTCTTTTTAGCACCCAATGCTTTACAAACCTCTTTTTATAACTACCATTTTTTCCCTACTCTCTTTCTCTCTACAATCCATTTCCTGTGAATATAGGAACAAGATGGATACTATGGGAACCTGAATCCACCACCTTGCAACCTGCCAGTTTGTTGTTAATAAAGTTCTTTCTTTATTATTGTGTTACTTGGTCCTGAAGCTCAAGCAGCAGTGAGAAAGGCCTTGTAGTTACACTGGACAATCAACAGTAAATAAATTGAATATGATTCTTAATGTAAGAGATAAACATTTTATTATCAAGACCAGTATTTTTAAGGGGATTTCTTACAAATACTATAGGGGAAAAAAGACATTTTATAAGGGGGAAGAAGAAAGAAAGAATTAATTTAATTTAATTTGGATCAACCAGAAGGGTGTTTTTTTGTTTCTGTTTGTTTGTTTTTGTTAGAAGAGTGTATTCAACTGATTTTAAACGACTTTGAGTCTCACTGAGAGAAGCTATTTCTAATCGAGATGTCCTCATCAACTGCCTTGAAGCCATTGGAGGATTATTCACAAACTTTCTTTTCATTCCTTTTCATTTTAACTAAAAGAGGCCCAGTAAGCAGAAAATAAAGCAACAAAAACAACAACAAGAAGAACAACAACAAAATAAATACTCACCAAAGCATTTCTGAAAAAGAATAAAACTGTCTTTTAAAAAACTGAAATTGTGCTTGGGGAATTGTGTGTCCGATCTTTAAATGTAGTCAACAAAATTGTTGTTCTCTTTGAAATGGTTTGCTTGTGATAAGTGAGCTTGCTTTCTATAAAGAAAACCCCTAGAGAAAGTTTCCATCACCAAGAGTTTCTTTCTTTGGACTTCAGAAATTAGAGACTGCTGATAACATACTTGCCTCAGCAAACCCAGGACATTCCTCACTTCAGGGAATGTCTAAACAACTTGGTGAAATAATATCTTCTCCAGCTCACCCCCAAACATCTCCTTGGGGAGTGCCTGAATGTTTATGGTCATCTTAATCTTCTACAGCAAACTTTGAGACAAGTTTCTCAATTGTTTGGGTTATTATTTAGGTAAATTTTTTTGTTCTTGTTGAGAAAGTTGAGGCTGTTTTATGAAGCTATACATCATAAATGTGCTAGAGACCACATAGAAAACATTTATTTATTAAATGCCATCTTCTGGGAGAGAAAATCTGATTTGATTGTTTAGTTCTAAAATTTTGGATAACTTTAATGACTATTCAGTAGAAACCTAAAGTAATTGATAAGATAATGGCTCACTCAGGTTACAAGACCGGTGCTCTTAGCCTCAGTGAAATCATTTATCATTCCTGTGACCTTGTCTGATATTTCCTTTCCTCACCTGTCTAATGGGAATAAAGATTTGAACATAAAAATATGTCATGTTTAGGAGTCGGAGTGATAGCACAGTGCTAGGGAGTTTGCTTTGCACACAGCCGACCCAGTACAGACCTGGATTTGAGTTCCGGCATCCCATATGGTCACCTGAGCATGCCAGGAGTGATTTCTAAGCTCAAAGCCAGGAGTAACCTGAGAACCACTGGGTGTGGCTCAAAAATAAAAAAAAAATACATATATACTATATTAAGCACCTATTCACCATGAAAACCCTCAAGAAACAGGAATTAAAGGAATTTATCTCATTATGGTCAAGGCCATGTACAATCAAACTACAATTAATATCCTCCTCACTGGAAAAACTGAAAGTGTTTCTTCTAAAATCAGATACAAAATCAGGATGCCCACTTTCACCACTATTCTTTTTTTTTTTTTTTATTAATAGCACCACTATTCTATACAATTCAACGCAGTATTGGAAATCTTTCCCCCAGTAATTAGGCAGGAAAGTGAACTGAAAGGTATTCAAATCTGTCAAGAAGTCAAACTATCACTATTTTTGTTTTGCTTTGTTTTTTTGTTTGTTTGTTTTTGGGTCACACCCGGCAGTGCTCAGGGATTACTCCTGGCTCCATGCTCAGAAATTGCTCCTGGCAGGCACGGGGGACCATATGGGGCACCGGGATTCGAACCGATGACCTTATGCATGAAAGGCAAATGCCTTACCTCCATGCTATCTCCCGGGCCCCACTATTTTTAAATAACAAGATATTGTACATTAAAAAACCTTAGACCCTTTACTAAAATTGACAAAAAGCCTTAAAACTATAAATGTATATAGTCAACTATCAGGTTACAAAGTCAATGCACAGACATGTTTCATTCTTATATGCATAAAACAATGTAGAATAAAAGTAAACTTAAATACTATTCTATTTATAATTATGCCACCTTTAAAATCAAAATATACACCCTAACAAGGAAGGTGGAAAAGACCTATTTCATTAAAATTATATAGTACTTTTGAAAGAAATAATAAGGAAATGAGAACATAGCAATTAACTTATTGGAAGAATCAATAATAAAAATAATCACCTTCCTTAAGGTAATTTCCAGATAGAACACTAATCCCATTAAAATTCTTATGGAAATATTCAAGGACATTGAACATATGCAACATTGAACTACGAAATTGCCAAAATAGTCAATTAACCCTGAGAAGAAAGAAGATGGAAGCTACTGCATTTCCAGACTTCAGTATTTAGTACAAAGTCATAGTAATCAAAGCTACATGGTATTGGAACAAAGACAGATTCTCATTCAGATTAATAAATTAGCAGTGCTGTTGGGATGTGATATAAAAGGAATTCTCATTCACTGTTGGTGTGGTAGTACACTTACTTGGTTTCAGCCCTTTAGGGAAACAGTCCTGAGATTTCTCAGAACACTAAGAATAGACTTCTGGCGCCAGAGAGACAGTACAGAGGGTAGGTAGCCTTGCATGAGGCTAACCAAGGTTTGATCCACAGCACCCTGAGCCTGCTAGGAGTGATCCTTAAGTTCAGAGCCAGGAGTAAGCCTTGAGCACTGCTGGGTATGACCCAGAAACAAAAACAACAAAAAATTTTAAAAAAGAATATAGTTTCCAGATTCCCTTGTAATCCTACTCCTGGGAATCTCATCCAAGAACATGAAACCTAAAAGAAAACATACACACTTAATGTTCATTTCAGCAATGTTTTCAACAGCCAAGATTTGGGGGAAAAAACAATAAATTAGTAGATAAACAAATTGAATCAATCATATCTACCAGTGAAAAGGTTTTTAGCTATGACAAAAGATGAAATGTTGAAGTTAGGTGCAACTTGCTTAGGAAAGCATGCTATATGAAAGAAGTCAGAAAGAAAAAGACAAATGACACATTTTCTGAAACATATGTGGAATGTAGTAAGCAAAGCCAGGAATTAGGCAATGCCCAATGCTGATATCCAGCTAACTGAACTGATCCGAAGACATAAAGTGGGGAGAGTTTGGGAGAGAATGTGGGATAATGGAAGACAGAGATTGGTTTTTTGATGGTGTACATAGTGTATCAGTACTTCATGCATAGAAGAAGACTATTAGCACTATTAAAAAATAATAGCAATAAAATTTAAAACCAGTAAAAGATGAGAATTCTTCTTTAAATAAAGACATTCGAGAGTGGTTTGGTAAAACGTATTATCCTTTTAATAGCTGCATTTTTAAGACTTACATGTAATATAAAGCAAAGAGCACTGCTCACTTCCTAAAGAAATTTACATACAGGGTAAGTCTTGATTTAAATATTATAAATTGACTTTGAAAAAAATTACAGCTTATTCCCAAAACTTTGAAGCCATAGCATAAATGCAAGGTCTTGCCTTGCATTCATCTGACTCTTGATTTGATGACATATAGTTTCCTGATTCCACTAAGAGTGACAGGAAGAGGAGTGGGGGAGGAAGGAGTTGGGGGGTGGGCATTGGTGATGGGAATGTTGAACTGGCGAAGGGAGGGGGTGTTCTTTTTATGACTGAAACCCAACTACAAACATGTTTGTAATCATAGTGCTTAAATATATTATTCAAAAAAAAAAAAAAAAA
>PVKC010051578.1:0-10385 GCA_004027635.1 Crocidura indochinensis | reverse complement strand
CTGATCAGTGATTGGACCCTACTCTAGGGTGTGACCTGGCATTCTGCCCCTACCCTAGGGTGGTACCTGATTCTAGTGGATAAAACAGAGGTCTGTGTAAGGTTTGGGGCTTTTTGGGTTGGAACTGATGCTGGGTCATTGGACCTCAGTTATTTCCACCAAATAAAGCTGATATTTCCACAAGTCTGACTCTCCGTGAACTGTTTACTCGCCGATTCACCTCAGAACCGCTGGTTACTGGGTGGTAGACGCGTTCTCCGAGCTGGAGGGGAGAGACCTCGTCCTCCCTACCTCCATTAGCGAACCTTTTCAGGGGACCGATTACTTCATACACTTTGTTTTTTCAGGTTGGATCATCTTAATGGACCTATTCTTCTTTGTTTGTTTTTTGGAGGGCCACACGTTGGTGATGCTTAGGGGTTACTACTCCTGGCTCAGAAATCGCTTCTGGCTTGGGGGATCATATGGGACGCCGGGGATCAAACCTCTGTCCGTCCTAGGCTAGCGCGGGCAAGGCAGACGCTTTATTCCTTGCGCCATCACACCGGTCCCAATGGACCTATTCTTAATCATTTTAATGGACCTATTCACTTCTGCCTACATAGACCTGCTATTGAATCTCTTGAGTGACTTTTTCATTTCAGTTATTGTAATTTTAATTCTAAAATTTGCATTTGGTTCCATTTTTGTAATTTCTACCTTTTTGTTGATCTTGTTTGTTTGAGACATAGCACTCAATACTTTGAGTACATAAAGTATAATTTTATTGAGTTATTTAAACATAATTGGGAAATACTTAAATATATAAATTACAGTATCTACTTAACTACTCTATTCTCTTCATTTCCTTAGGAAAACTTCCTGTGAACTGCTTTTACTCCTATATCATGAACAGACATTCTTATTTATTCACAATCCTTGTGAGGTGTTTTGGTTGAAAATTGGATGCTTTCATATATTACAGCAACTGAAAATAAGGCTTTTTACCTTTTTCTGGGTTTGTTGCTATTACTACTTAGTATCATTGTCTGATCTCATT
This sequence comes from Crocidura indochinensis, assembly GCA_004027635.1. Lineage (NCBI taxonomy): Eukaryota > Metazoa > Chordata > Mammalia > Eulipotyphla > Soricidae > Crocidura > Crocidura indochinensis. The sequence goes on along the minus strand of PVKC010051578.1, from coordinate 9,346 downwards.
TAGCAGCTTTTCTGAGCTAATTTTGCAAAGTCCCTATTAATTTTCATGTGTACCCCTGAAGTTTTGGTCTCATTCACTTGGCATTTTTTAATGATTAAAAAGAGATTTGAATTTTCATAATCAAAATAATTTCTTAAGACTTTTCAGCAGGACTTTTTGTGTATCCTGGAGAAAGGATTCAATAGTTAACAATTCAGATGACCACCTTGCCTCACTCTTCACTTTCTGCTGGGACCAGTTGTCAAGGTTAACCAAAGATGGGAATTTCAAGGCCTTATCGGGTTGCTTGGGAAAATGCTCACAACCTGAGAAATGCAGGTAGTATTTAGATTTATAGTAGTGTGTAAAGGCTTTTTACAGTCTTTGTTCACCAAGCCATTATTACCCAACCTTTCTGGCCAATATTTTTTAGTCACTTTTTGGTATACTTCAAGACATTTTTGTTGTCTCATGCAGAATGACTAAAACATCTACTTGTAAATGATTCAGACAAATACCTCCCAGGAAGCAGTTAGCAAATTCCAAGTCAGGTGAACTAAAAATAAATTTTCAAGCAGTTTATTCCAAGGATCCTACAGAGAGTGAAAGAATGACCACTGGTGTGTTTCAGGTCTAGACTGCACCCTCTGCTACTTGAAACATACACTGTTATTTTCCAGGTTCTTTTTGGAGTAGTAAAAAGTGGAAACAGAAGAAATGAAAATATCACAAAATTGCTTACTGAGACTTGGCTGGTGTTTTGTGAATAAGTATGCCTGGGCTCCTGTTTGCCAGCAGTTAACTTTTCAAGAGTTCCAAACAAGTGTATTCTGAGAGTTCTTGCCATTTTCCCTCTACAGTTTCAGAGTTCCTTGTTTTATCATTCTCCTAATAAGCTGTTGATATTTGGTTGATTGGTTAGTTTAAGGGCCACACCTAACAGCACTCAATGGTTACTTCCTGACTCTGTACTCAGGAATCACTCCTGGCAGGCTCAGGGACCATATAGGATGCTAGGGATTGAACCTGGGGCATTCGCATACAAGGCAAACACTAAACCCTCTGTGCTATTGCTCCAACCTCTTATTTGTTTTTTGAGGACTGGCCTGAAGTTCACTTTTATAGTTTTATCCCTTAGAATTTTACAGTTAACTTTTATAGTTCTCTTCCTTAGAACTGTCAGAAGTGTTATCAATATATTTTCTCCAAAACACTATTTCCCAACAAAGACAAGTACTGTTTTCTCTGATGAAAAATAATTGTGACCCATTAATAAGTTAAGCATATTACCTTGCGACAGGATTTATGAGTACATAATATAGTACTCTGAAGTTATGCATATTTCTTTTTTTTTTTTTTTGTTTTTGGGCCACACCCAGCAGTGCTCAGGGGCTTACTCCTGGCTGTTTGCTCATAAATAGCTCCTGGCAGCCACGGGGGACCATATGGGACACCGGGATTCGAACCAACCACCTTTGGTCCTGGATCGGCTGCTTGCAAGGCAAATGCCGCTGTGCTATCTCTCTGGGCCCAGTTATGCATATTTCAAGGAAGGGACGAAACATAAAGCAGTAACATCAGGAAACCTTTGGACCTGGAATGGTGCTCTATATTTCTACTTATCATCTCACTGGATGCATATAACCAGATAATATTATTCCCATCCTACAGACTAAGAGTGTTAAGGGGTAGGAAGGATAAGCAAATAATTCCTTCCAATAATTCCAGACTTGGGGAGTTCATCAAAGCAATGTCCAGCGTGTGGTCCCCTGAGTCAGAACACCATGCTGCCTTCTTTCCCCAACTTCACCATGAAATCTCAGAGAAACGAGACTCATGGAGACATGAGAGCCTTGGAGAAATGATCTATCTCAGAATGCACCCTGCAAAATGCTGAGCTAAAACACATTTAATAATGGAAAAGACCATTTGTACCTTTCTCAACAGTTTCACTACTAATAATTCATGCCAGAGACCCTTGCTATGACATTGATGTTGATTAAAGAAGGGAACACATAGTCCTTCGGCCTGTAGATTACTGGTACATAAGAGCTTCTTTATTTTGTTATCTCTTCTAATGTAACTAATAAAGCCTACCTTAAGCAAATAAGGAAAAACTCCAGAATTTTCTAGCCTGAGGGTGGCTTTAATGTCATAGCTTTAATTCATATAATGCTCAAAGAATTAAGTAAATTTAATTCAGTTTCAAAATGTATCCTATTGATTTGTCCTACTAAATATTAAAGTAAAGGTATGTCCCCTTCAATTTTGTTCTTTTTTTGGTTTTTGGGCCACACCCAGCAGTGCTCAGGGGTTACTCCTGGCTCTATGCTCAGAAATTGCTCCTGGCAGGCACGGGGGACCATATGGGGCACTGGGATTTGAACCGATGACCTTTTGCATGAAAGGCAAACGCCTTACCTCCATGCTATCTCCTGGGCCCCCCTTCAATTTTTTTACAGGCATATTTTTTGGAATAAAGAACACAATCAGTTCTCATCATAGAAAATAATTGGGGAGGGGGATAAATCTGTGTGGGAGACTGCTCTAGCCTGCACAAAATGGATGCCTTCAACCCTAGCCTCTCTTTGTGGAAAGCTCCACTGAGCTGCTTGCGTGACCTTGGCAGATTTTTTAGCCCCTGGGTTAACAGGAAATCTTGCTACAAAAGATAGCCCCTTGTGCCAATCTCAGGGCCATGAGGCCTGGGGGCAGGGTGCAGACAGTATCTCCTTATTTGTCTCTGGTTCCTGTTATGTTAAAGATTGCTAGGATCAGCATTGAGCTACGCCCTTCCCTTTTTACCCCTCCCTACCTCCTATGGATGGTGCTTAACCAAGAATTCCTAATAGATGTTTTAACCCCACCCTTCCCCTTTTTGACTAATGCCTATAGTAAGCATATGATTGGTAATAAGGCTTGTTTGAATTAACCAATGTTTAGCTGCCTCGTAGATCCAAATGCAGAGTGCTTCTGCCCATTTTTTGTTATGTATCTGTACTCAAAATATGATTGGATAAGAATCTGTTCAAAGTAACCAATGGTTTTTGAGACATGCCTCCCTTTGTGTAAAACTTTATAAGCGCTTGTCCACGCTTAATAAAATTGCCTTTGGTCATCGGTTCGAATCCTGGTGCCCCATATGGTCCCCCGTGCCTGCCAGGAGCAATTTCTGAGCATGGAGCCAGGAGTAACCCCTGAGCACTGCTGGGTGTGACCCAAAAACAAAAAAAATTGCCTTTGATCAGCAAAAGAGACTTAGGCCATTCATTTCTAACTTCTCCAGGTTTCTTCACAGATATTTCGGGTTAAGTCGGCTTCAGTGAACCCATAAATTAGTCGCGGCATTCACCCCTCTTTCCCCGATGGCCGGGGTCCCCAGAAAGCCGCAAACCTGTAAAGGAATAGAAAATAAAAACCTTAGTCCCCCTCAATTCTGCACTCATTTCTGTCAGTTCATGTCTTTTAAACATTTCAAGTATCTTATTCTCTTTTTATTTTTGGAGTCTTACCATGATACAAGTTCTTATATTGTGATTATTCTTTCATACTATTCAAAGGTCTCCAGAAATGTCACTTTTTCATGACTTTCAAAGATTTACTGGGAAGTGTCTCAGTGCACAGAATTCTTCGAATCACCTTGATTGCTGAGCTTCTTTCCTATCTCCCAGTTTGAAGTAAATATCATCAAGACAAGCAAGGAAGGACAATACACAAAATGCTGGGACCCATCTCTTCCACAGAGGTGAATGCAGGCAGTGAAATACAGAGAGGATACAAATACTTGTGGGGCATAGGGAGTACCCTTGTAGCACTGAGTAGTGCCAGGGATCACACTCAGCAATATAGGGTGGCTGTGGAGATTGGACTCTAGGTCTCAGTACACAAGTCATCTACTGTAGACCAATGTCCCTTCAATTTATTTTAAAGTCCTAATGCTCTGTCAATTCTAAGTGTTAGAGATAGTTCCATTATAGATATTTCATGAAACATGAATACATGCAGGAAAATATTTCTGAGGACTGGAATCAGTCCGGCTCCATAGGACTTTAACAAGTAGTGATAGTCAAGCCCATCCTATGAGCACAGCTATAAGCAAGGCATCCCAACCTGTAAGTCACAAAGCATATATAATCCCTATGCAAGTGGCTCATGGAGAAAATGAGGTTCTCAGAATGACAGTGTCTGTAGCCTTTCAGACATGACCTTTGTCTATCAGAATATGCAATAATCTCTCTACAAACTCAGGAGATGGAAATGTCTCAGAGAAAATTAGAAGATAATGTGCAGGTTTTCTAAATAAATACTAAACTGTTAATTGAAGTCAAACAATTTAGCACAAGATCCTCCAAAAGAAATAGTCAAGTCAACAAAATGGCAGAGCCATACATTGATCCCCAAACTCCTCCACTTGGAAAGTCTATTCCATGAAAATGATCTGAGAGACAGAGAAGCATTAGGGTACTCACCTGTATCATTGACAACACAAACTAAAATGGAAGTACTTTACAGAACTAATTCAGAAACAACATATAGTGGAGTAAGTTCCTTGAATGGAATTTTCTGAAATCACTACAATTTTCATAAAGTGTTATCATTCAATTGCAAATATACATAAAACCTAAATGAAAATAGATTTGATGAATGCACAATTGTAGCTCACAATGCTTTTTGAACACATTTCAAAAACACTTAGGGTGGGGCTGGAGTGATAGTACAGCAAGTGGGAGCTTGCATGAATTTGATCCCAACCATATGGATACCACATGGACCCAAGTCCTCCAGAAGTGTTACTTGAGCTCATAGATAGGAGGTATGTCCCAAGCATTGCCTGACATGACCCAAAAGCAACCAAAACAGCAAACTAACTGCCAACCAACCAAAACAAAACAGTAAGTTAGAAAAGAACAAAGCATTCCAGAAAATAAAGCAAAATTTAGCACTGATTCCATTGAAAGTTAGTCTCACAAGAGTGTTCCTGCACTCTTTTCAATTCTATCACAGACATAACTTTTTATGATGGAAAACACTTCAATGGTAACACTCCCATAAAACACACACACACACACACCATGGTACCCAATTTAGAGGAAGGAAATGTTGTATACTAGATGTAGACTAGCTGAGCCACAGTTTAACAGCCCAACCCTGATTGTAGAGCAGAGAACAAAATTTGAGTCAGTGGGTGTTGTGCCAACCACTAAGAAAAAGCTGGTTGGACCACACCAAAAATGGGGAGAAGAAATGAAGACATTTCCTCAAAGAAGAAATAAGATGGCTAAAAGTCACATGAATAAACACTCTACTTCACTAATCATCAGGGAAATGCAGATCAAAACAATAATGAGGTAACATCTCACACCACAGAGACTGGCACATATCACAAAGAACAAGAACAACTGTTGGCATGGATGTTGGGAGAAAGGAACTCTTATTCACTGCTGGTGGTAATGCTGTCTGGTCCAACCTTCCTTAAAAAAAAAACCAATAAGAATATTTCTCAAAAAACTAAAAATTGAGCTCTCATATGATCCAGCAATACCACTCCTAGGGATATTCCCTAGGAAAAAAAACACAACACCCCCCACCAGTGCTCTTATGCAGCACTATTAATAATAGCCAAAATCTGGAAACAACTCAGATGTCCAACAACAGATGGGTGACTAAAGAAACTGTGGTACATCTACACAATGGAATACTATATAGCACAGTGGAATACTATGCAGCTGTTAGGAAAAATTAAGTCATGAAATTTTCCTATACATGAATGAACATGGAGACTGTTATGCTGAGTGAAATGAGTCAGAGGGAGAGAGATAGAAGCAAATAGTCTCACTCATCTGTGGAGTTTTAAAAAAATAAAAGACAGTATACTAATAATACCTAGAGACAATAGAGATGCAGGCCAGAAGGTCCAGCCCATGATATAAAGCTACCACAAAGAGCTGTGAGTACAGTTAGAGAAATAACTGCACTAACAACTACATGACAATAATAGAAAAATAAATAGAATGCTTGTCCTGAAGACAAATAGAAGGTGGGGGAGAGGGATCAGAGAGATAGCACAGCAGTAGGGCATTTGCCTTGCATGCTGACCTGAAAGGGACCTAGTTTCATTCCTGGCATCCCATATGGTCCCCCAACTTACTAGGGGTGATTTCTGAGTGCAGAGCCAGGAGTGACCCCCGAGCTCCACTGGGTGTGGCCCAGAAACCAATCAATGAATCAATCAATAAATAAAAAGTAAAAAAAAAAGGTGGGGGCCGGGCGGTGGCGCTGGAGGTAAGGTGCCTGCCTTGCCTGCGCTAACCTAGGACGGACCTTGGTTCGATCCCCCGGTTCCCCATATGGTCCCCCGGGCCTGCCAGGAGCGACTTCTGAGTGAATAGCCAGGAGTAACCCCTGAGCGTCACCGGGTGTGGCCCCAAAACAAAAACAAACAAAAAAAAGTGGGGGATGGGGGCCGGAGAGATAGCACAGCAGTGTTTGCCTTGCAAGCAGCTGATTCAGGACATAAGGTGGTTGGTTCGAATCCCAGCGTCCCATATGGTTCCCCGTGCCTGCCAGGAGCTATTTCTGAGCAGATAGCCAGGAGTAACCCCTGAGCACAGCTGGATGTGGCCCCAAAACAAACAAAAAAAAGTGAGGGAGGAGGGAAATGGGGGACATTGGTGGTGGGAAAGTTGCACTGAGGAATGGTAGTGTACACTCAATGACTGAAACCTAACTTTGAACATTTTTGTAACCATGGTGCTGAAATAAAGAAACTTTAAAAAAGACTAGTGAAGCCAACTGGAAGCCTAAGGGTGGATGGAGGATTTGCAGTTGCCTGGGTGAGAGATGAGGGATGAGAAAGAAGAACTGTCCAGACGCTCAAAGTTTGGCTTGTGCCTTCCAGAGACCAAGTACCCATGCACTGTGCCAGGTGCACTGAAGGGAAGCCCCAGAGATCCATTTTAGTATATGTGCTGCCGAAGCGAGCACAAGAGAGATCCATTTTAGATACAGCTAATCAGCATGTAAAAATAGTCACACTCAGTGAGCAATCGAAATCCCAATTTAAACAATGAGATTAAATGTTTGCCTGTCTCATTAGGAACGATTTAAAATAGTATCTCACTTTCTTCACTGGAGAGGATATGGTAAACCCAGAACTGGCATAAATCAAATTTTCTGTGGTGAGGAAGAAGAAGCATTTGGAGATGAAAATCCTGACTCTTAGCCATGTTCATAAATTCTATCTTGTTAGCTTCACCTTCCAGTCATCTATTTTGGGGAAAAGAGAAAAATGCATAAGGACTATTCAAAGTGCCCTGCGTAACCATTCTTTCCTAGTTTTTAAAAATGAAGAATTGGAAAGAGCCCAGATTTCCATGAAATGAGATAAAATATAACTTTTCATTCACTCACACAACACAATATTGTTTATCCATTAAAAAAATTTTTTTTTGTTTTTTGGGTCACACCCGGCAGTGCTCAGGGGTTACTCCTGGCTCCATGCTCAGAAATTTGCTCCTGGCAGGCACGGGGGACCATATGGGGCACCGGGATTCGAACCGATGACCTTTTGCATGAAAGGCAAACGCCTTACCTCCATGCTATCTCCCGGGCCCCGATCCATTAAAATTTTTAGGAAGAAGGGGCCAGGGAGATAGCATGGAGGTAAGGCATTTGCCTTTCATGCAAAAGGTCATCGGTTCGAATCCTGGTGACCCATATGGTCCCCCGTGCCTGCCAGGAGCAATTTCTGAGCATGGAGCCAGGAGTAACCCCTGAGCACTGCCGGGTGTAACCCAAAAACAAAACAAAAAAAATTTTAGGAAGAGCTTAAAACACCTTTTTTTGGGGGAAATTAATACAAAAATGTATTTAAGCATAGCTGCAAGATTATAATTTTAAAAACTGAATTCTAAAAAACTAAATTGGCAGAGAATCACTAATGCCTAGAGTTTGCTAGGGGCAATGAGAAAATATTTTCCTTCCAATTGCAACTTTTCCAATATTTTCATGTTCAGACCATGAAGAAAAGCAATTTTCATGTTAATGGAGATAGTGCCTCTGCTGGGATGTAGAGTAAAACAATCTAAAATTTCGATAGAATTAGTCCCACCTATGTTCCTCCTTCCAGCAGGCTCTCCTCTCAAAAGCAGAAAGAATGTCCTCTTTGTGGAGAATTGAGGTGATGAAGGATTTGCACTGACTGAGGTTAAGTGTAAGCCAGGAATCATCCAAGAAGATGGAGCTATAAAGAGTGGTCCTGCCAGAGCCCAACAGCTACCTCCCATCTTGACAACAGGGAACATCCCAGGTGCTATTTCAGCCAGAGCAGACTAGAGCCATAAAATATCCCAGAAGGAATATAGAAGCTTGGGGAGTCTCCTCTAGAGACTGGACCCCAAATTTCCACTAACATTTCAGTGGAAATTCTCCCTATACAAATTATTAGCCTCTAGGAAATCTCTCAAGTCACATGAACTTAAGTTTTGTTGGCAGAAATTTTAGTCATCTTTTTTTTTTTTTTTGGTTTTTGGGTCACACCCAGCAGTGCTCAGGGGTTACTCCTGGCTCCATGCTCAGAATTGCTCCTGGCAGGCACGGGGGACCATATGGGGCACCAGGATTCGAACTCATGACCTTTTGCATGAAAGGCAAATGCCTTACCACCATGCTATCTCCTGGGCCCCAATTTTAGTCATCTTTAATGGCTTTTTTTTTATTTAAAAATTTTAAAGCTGGGTTGGAGTGGTAGTGCATTTGCTTTGCACACAGCTGACCCAGGATGGACCTGGGTTCAATCTCTGGCATCCCATATGGGCCCCCATGCCAGGAGCTATTTCTGAGGACATAACCAAGAGTAACCCCTGAGTGTTATCAGGTGTGGTCCAAAAATAGATAGATAGATAGATAGATAGATAGATAGATAGATAGATAGATAGATAGAGGTGGGTCGGGACATACACACAGATTCCTTCTGATTTCTGCCAGGAGTCAGAAGAGCACAGAAGCCATCTTGGGCCACGGTGTTTCCAGCTGCCTGAGACTGGATTTCATCAGCGTTCCTGCCGGTGATTCTGCCTGCTTCAGAGGTGGGTCGGGATGTACACACACTGATGCCTGCTGGTTTCTGCTGGGTGTCAGAAGGGCGCAGAAGCCATCTTGGGCCATGGTGTTTACAGTTGCCTGAGACTGGATTTCATCAGCAGTCCTGCCTGCTCTCCTCCCTGCTACAGAGAGTTCTTGACTGGCTTCGCCCTCCTGCTGTGCCTTGGATGACCTGGAGGACTTGAAGGGAACTTTTTGCTTTGCTTATCTGTCTTTCCTGAATACTTGAAGCTCTCTTCAGAGGCCTAGAAAGTGCACCCCCCCC
>PVKC010051577.1:0-10396 GCA_004027635.1 Crocidura indochinensis | reverse complement strand
CACGGGGGACCATATGGGGAACCGGGGGATCGAACCGCGGTCCATCCTAGGTTAGCGCAGGCACCTTATCTCCAGCGCCACCGCCTGGCCCCATGAGATGATATTTCATTGTGGTTTTTGTCTTTCTTATTTTCCATAATAAATTGTTGAGATTTAAAATTTTTTTTGAATATTTTCTTCTGGAGATTTTTTGTTTGCTTGTTTGTAGATCATCATTATATCTCACCTGGAGAAGTGTTAATTCATGTCTTTTGCTATTTATTTATTTATATTGTTTTGTTTATTGTTCAGGATTTGTGTTATTCTCTATATACTGCTGTATTAGCCCTTTGTTAAGTGTATGATGTGCACATATTTTCTCATAATTTCTGTTGTGTGAAATATTTTGTGGGCAGCATAACCAGTGGTGCTCAGGTAGGTCTTACTCCTGGTTTTGCACTCAAGAATCATTCTTGGTGGGCTTGGGAGACAATACAGGATGACACATATTAAACCTGAGGCAGTCTCTTGCAAGGTAATCTACTCACAGTACTATCACTAGAACCCTGAGTAAAAAGCTTTATGGTCCCATTTGTTCATTTATTGTTTTTTGTTCACACCATGTGGTGCTCAGGTCCTTATATCAAGTTCTTTATATATTTGGATTTGATCTTTGTGCATGGTGTTAGATGGGGGTCTGAGTTCACTTTTTGCAAGTGGCTAACCAGTTCTGCCAATACCACTTGTTGAAGAGGCTTTCCTTGCTTCTTTTTGTATTCCTTGCCTCTTTATCAAAGATTAATTGATTATATGTCTGGGGAACATTTTCTGAATACTCAAGTCAATTCCACCGATCTGAGGATCTGTCTTTATTCCAATTCCATGTTCTTTTGATAATTGCTTTTTTTGATATTGCTTTGTAGTACAGTTTAAAATTGGGGAAAGTAATGCCTCCCATATTCTTTTCCCCAAGTATTTCTCTAGATATTCGTGAATGTTTATTGTTCCAAATGAGTTTCAGAAGTATATGATCCACTTCTTTGAAAAATGTCATGGGTATCATTAAATCTGTGCAATGCTTTGGGAAGTATCGCCATTTTAATTATATTAGTCCTGTTGATCCATGAGCAGGGTATGTGTCTCCATTTCCTTGTGTCTATTATGTCTTGAAGCAGACTTTTGTAGTTTTCTTTTTATATGTTCTTCGCCTCTTTATCTATGTTGACCCCAAGATATTTGAGTTTGTGAAGCAATACTGTGAATGGGATTGTTTCTTTAATTTCCATTTCTTTTCTATCATTAATTAGTACAAAATGTCTATCTTTGTCCCTTACAACTTTTCTGAGTCTAAAGTTTGTGTCGTCTTATATTAGTATGACCACTCCAGCTTTTTTATGGGTGTTGTTCGCTTGGATGATTTTACTCCAACCTTTTATTTTGAGTCTATGTTTGTTCTGAATATTCAGATGTGTTTCTTGTAGGCAGCAGAAGGTTGGATTCAGGTTTTTGATCCATTTAGCCACTCTGTGTCTCTTAACTGGTACATTTAGTCCATTGACATTGAAAGAGATCATTGTCATGGGATTTAGTGCCATCTTTGTGTAGAAGTTTGGTGTGTCTGTTGGTCAGTCCTGTCTTAGAGTAGATCTTTCAATTTTTCTTTTAAGGGTAGTTTTTAGTCAGATATAATATTTGGTCTGAACATTCTGGTGCTTTCTTGGGAGGAGTGTGGTCCAAGTTCCTGCTCTGATGAAGCCCTGGAATCACACCCACACCCCATATCCTCCACTCTATAAACATCAGTTTCATAGCTTCGCGACTAATTTCTGAAAAGATGCCACACAGACAAAACTTCTAGTTCTACAGATCCAATAATTCCACAAATGTGGCAGCATCACACTAAAAAATCTACAATACTGACAGCCCAGTTGAAGCACAATAAATTAGATGAAAAAGTAACATGGAACCCCACTAAGCTCCATAAGCAAAAATAATAACACAGAGGGTTCAACTAGCAAAAAATGGATCAGAAATTCTCAGTTATTTTAGTAATACCATTGTGAAATAAAAACAATTTTCACAAAATTTTATTGAACTCTTGATTTTTAGTTAGTGTTTTATTATAACAAGCAATATAAAATAAATTATATATTGACTAAGGAGAAAATGGGATATCTTGGGGAGAGTAAACTTGGCACAATGATGGAGGGAAGGCCAGATTAGTGGTGGTACTGGTGTTAGAACACTGAATGCCCCCCAAACAATTTTTAAGCCATGCTGTTTAAAGTTAAAGGAAATGATCCATTCTGTTCAAACTCTTATGAATAACTGAAGAGTGGGAACAATACTATATTACATAAAGCCAATATCACTATAATTTTTAATCCAGAAAACAAAGCACAAAAAAATGAACCAATATCTTTTACATAGATGAAAATTTCTCAACAAACCTTTGGCAAATATGATTCAAGAAAACATGAGTAGAAGCAGTCGTCATGGCTGAGTAATTTATCCCAGGAATGCAAGAATGTTTCAGCACACAAAAACCAAGTAATATATTGAACAACTACAACAAAAAATTAAAACCACTTAATCATATCAATAGAAGCTGAGAAAATCTTTGGCAAAATTCAACATTTCTTATGTTATCACATTTCTAAATATTTCAAGTACCAAACATAAGTATAAAAAAGCTACATATAACAACTAAAATAGATTGGATTGCAAGTACCAAACATAAGTATATAAGAACTATATGACAACAAAAATAGAATGTTGAAAAACCAATACTTTCTAAGTTCAGTCTTGAAGATCAATCCCCAAAAAGGGGTCTGTCGCTTTAAGAGCAAAGAATTCTTTCAGATAAGGACCCAAATATCAAATTGCCCTAGGGTCATAAGAACACAAATCCACCTTTGGTTGGTGGGTGTGAAGGCTTTTGATATTGGTGGTTGTGTTGATGGTGATTGTGGATTTACCTAATGATTTTGCTGAAAGACCCTGGCCTCCTTCTTGCCTGCTTTTTTAAATTAAATCTTCTCAGAAAAAAAACTCTATAAGGCAAGAGTTTTTCCTACTTGACAAAAAGAGGAAGGTGTTTTCATTATAATCAGAAAAAAGACAGGGATGTAATCTCACTATTACTCTTCAACTTACTTAGGAAGTCCTAACTAGAACAATTTAGGCAAAAAAATTATATAACAGGAATTAACTTGGAAAAGAAGAAAAACTACAGTGAATAATATAATCATGAACAAAGAAAACCCTACTGAATTCACAGAAAAGTACTAAAATAATTAGTTCAGTTAAGTGTCAGGATATAAACTAAGCCCACATAAATTTACTGCATGTCTCAGTGAAAACATTAAGTGGAGGAAAAACATTATGAAAACTGGGGGCCGGGCATGGCGCTGGAGGTAAGGTGCCTGAGCTAACCTAGGACGGACCGCGGTTTGATCCCCCGGTTCCCCATATGGTCCCCCGTGCCAGGAGTGACTTCTGAGCGAGTAGCCAGGAGTAACCCCCGAGTGTCACCGGGTGAAGCCCGAAAACCAAAAAAAAAAATTATGAAAACTATATTATTTGCAGTTGCATCTAAAAAAGATGTGAAGCACAGACTATAAGAAGCATGACCTTAAAAAAATAAGCATGTCTTTCATGTGACTGGACATTATTACATAATTTTATAGGCTTTGTACAGTGTATAGTCTGGATATTCTCCACTCTGTAAGACTTTAAGGTACATAAAAACAGAAATCATGGCACATCTTTCCAGTCTTTCATTCTTTTGGTGTAAATATCCTTATTTCATTAGTCTTTCCTAAAACTTTACTCTCCAAATAATAATATGCCTTATGTTCAGGTTATCTTCCACAGAAAAAATTTTAACAGGTAATTTCTTTCTATAATAGAAAACAATTGTTCCTTCTAAAGTTGAATCTTTTATGCATTTCATCATATGCATGTGCACCCATTCCTTGCTATACATTTCTTTGTCCTATCCTCTCTATTTTAATTTTGCAAATAAATTCTTTTTAAAAATACTTTATTTAAAATCAATAATTACAAGGTTGTTCATAATACAGTTGGATTTATTTCACAAATAGAGTCTTTTTAGGAACCTATATGGCTCTTCCTCAAAAATGGAAATTTATCTTACATATGACCCAGCAATGACATACAATACCACTCCTAGAAATATACTCTGGAGGAAAAAACCAACCAAACAAACAAACAAAAAAAAAAACCCTGCAATGCAAAAAAGGCCTCTTGCATTGATATGCTCATTGCAGAACTTTTTACAAAAGCCCAAATCTGGAAACAATCAAGTGTTAAAGAGCAGACAAGTTGATAAAGAAATGTTGGTACATCTACTGAATGGGATGTTATGCAGCTATTAGATAAAAATGAAGTCATGAAATGTGCTTATACATGGGTGGATATGAAGAGTATTATACTGAGGGATAGACATAGAATAATCACGCTCATTTTTAGCATATAAAAAGATAGTAAGACCTGAGAACATGCATGTGCCCTCTTTAACTTCGTGACCATGCACCTGCACAGCTCCAGTCTCTGGCCATTCGTCCATAAAAATAAAAAAAATTTTTAAAATTATATTAAATTAAAAAAAGATAGTAAGGCAATAACATTTAGAGACAATTGAGATTAGGTCCAGAAAAACAGTCCATGGTAAGAATCTTATCACAAATACCAATAGAGTACAGTTAAGGCATAGCATAGAGGGATCACTATGACAATGATAGTTGGAAATTGTCACTCTGGACAAGAACTGGATACTGAAAGAGATAAAGTGATTGGCATAATACCCATTCAGTAAAAAATATTACAAAAACACAGTGTCTAAAGTAAAAAAAGAGAGAAATAAGAAAATATCTGCTACAGGGCAAGCAGGTGGGATGTTAGGAGGGAAACTGCATGCTGATGTTGAGATATATGCACTATTGAACATGGTATGCAAAATATAGTTGAAAATCAAACATAAACAGCTTTGCAATTGCGAAAAAAAGCAAAAACCAATTTTATTATGAAGAACCTGTAAACATAGTGTTTAAATAAAGTAATTTAGAAAAGAATGCTGGACACCGTGAGATCAAAAGAGAAATTAAATATAAATTAGCATCTGAATATTTTACAGCATATTTATCAGACCCAAAGGTACTGTTGGGATACAGTGAAAAAAAAATAAATGAAATGAATGCCTCACCAAAATATGCTTCATCCAGCCAAATATTAATTCAAGTTCAAAGAAATAATACACACATTCACAGAAAAAAAATCAACATCACAGTAACTTTACATCATCCTTAAAAGTAGAACTAAAGAGTGTATGTTAATACAACACCCACGACACACCAAATATCTTTCATTTTTTATAACCTGCATGTGTTTTCATGGATAACTTTGTAAAGAAGTTGTGGTAAATGTATACATAACAAAATACTCATATGAAAAAAGATGTTATTTTGCTTTAGTAATAACATGGATAGAATTAAGTGAAATGAGTAACAGTGTGAACTAATTATTGGATATTTTATTCCATATTCAGAATAAAATAACTGAAGCAAATAAGCCTACAAATTATAACAAATTGACAGATTTTGAAAAACAATATTGGGTAATATTTTTATTTAAACACCTTGATTACAAATATGTTGTAGTTGGGTTTCAGTCATGTAAAGAACATCCCATTTCACCAGAGCAACATTCCCATCACCAATGTCCCAAATCTCCATCCTCCCTACCACGCCTGTACACTAGGCAGGCTTTCTGCTTCCGTCATTCATTAACATTGTTATGCTAGTTCTCAATGTAGTTATTTTTCTTTTTCTTCTTTTTTTTTGGGGGGGGGCGTCACACCCGGCAGCACTCAGGGGTTACTCCTGGCTCTATGCTCAGAAATTGCTCCTGGCAGGCTCGGGGAACCATATGGGATGCCAGGATTCGAACCACAGACCTTCTGCATGCAAGGCAAATGCTTTACCTCCATGCTATCTCTCTGGCCCCCAAAAGTTTTTGTTTTGTTTTGTTTTCTGCTGTTGTTGTTTTTGGGTCATACCCAACAGTGCTCAGCAGTTACTCCTGGCTCTACACTCAGATATCGCTCCTGGCAGGCTCGGGGGACCATATGGGATGCCAGGATTCGATCACTGACCTTCTGCATGCAAGGAAAACGCTTTACCTCCATGCTATCTCTCCAACCCCCCAAAGTATTTTTGTTTGTTTTTTGTTTTTGTTTTTGTTTTTGGCTTTTGGGTCATAACCCGGTAGTGCTCAGGAGTTACTCCTGGCTCTACACTCAGAAATCACTGCTGGCAGGCTCAGGGGACCATATGAGATGCCGGGATTTGAACCACCATCCTTCTGCATGCAAGGCCTTACCTCCATGCTATCTATCCTGCCCTGTAGTTATTTTTCTAATTGCACTCATCACTCTCTGTGGTGAGCTTCATGTCGTGAGCTGGACCTTCCAGACCTCTTCTCTTTTCTATCTGAGAATTATTGTCTTTATTTTTCTTAAAACCCATAGATGAGTGAGATTATTCTCCGTGTCTCTCTCCTTCTGACTTATTTCACTCAGCACAATAGATTCTATGTACATCCATTTATAGGAAAATTTCATGATTTCACCTCTCCTGATGGCTGCGTAATATTCCATTGTGTAAATGTACCACAGTTTCTTTAGCCATTCATCTGTTGAAGTGCATCTTGGTTGTTTCCAGAGTATGGCTATTGTAAAATGTGCTACAATGAATATAGGGACACACCAAATAAGTACAAAAAGATAGCACAAATCCTATGACAATCATCTATCTCAATATTAATGTACTAAATTAACCAATTAAGAGAGACAGAGTGGGGAAGTAGATCAGAAAATTGAATTCAAAATGATTCTGGCTGCATGAAACAGTTTTGAATAGTCAGAACAAACACAAACTCAAGGTCAAAGGTTGAAATACAATTCGTTAATCAAACAACTCCCTCAAAAAAGTTTGAGGTGGCCATACTAATATCAGATGACATATACTTAAGAATTAGAAAGGTTATAAGAGACAGAGGTAATTTCTTAACAATCAAGGACTATGTAAACAATGAAATAACACTCAATCTTATATGCACACAATGAAGAAATGGAAAAAATTTTAAAACAACTAGTAATAGGCTTGAAAAACTTGAAAAATCACAATGCAATGGTAGAGATTTTAGCACCACACTGTCAAACCTTGATAGATCAGCCAGGCTAAAACTCACCAAGCACATATTGGTTTTGAAAGAAGAAATGAAAAGGAGGGGTAAGTGTATATAGATATATATATATATATGTGTGTACATATATATTTATATATGTGTGTCTTTTCATCCAATAAACCCTAATACACAATGTTTTTCAATACACATAGGAATTCTCCAAGATAGACCACACACTTGGCCACAAAACATACCTTCATAAAATAAAGAGAGAAATTGTAATAATATCTTCTCATACAATGATGCACTGAAAGAAGTGAATTAGAAACAGAAACTAAGAAATAACATTAATGCCTGGAAATCAAACAGTTCAATACTGAATAACCAGAGGCTAGTAGAGGAAGTAAAATGGAAAATCAAAAATGTGCAGAACAAAAGAGGAGAATAGCAACTATCAGAATTGGTGGGTCACAGCAAAAGTGGTATTTAGAGGAATATTTATAGCTTTGTAAATTTCATCAGGAAGGAAAATTGACCTACATACATAACTTAAATAGACAATTTATGATATTGGAAAATTACCAACAAAATAAGCCAAATGTAGTCAGAACAAGTATAATAGCACTTAGGGGGCCAGAGCAGTGGCACTAGAGGTAAGGTGTCTGCCTTGCAAGCACTAGCTTAGGACAGACCGTGGTTCGATCCCCCTGGCATCCCATATTGTCCCCCCAAGCCAGGAGCAATTTCTGAGCACATAGCCAGGAGTAACCCTTGAGCATCAACGGGTGTGCCCCCAAAACAAAACAAACAAATAATAGCACTTAGAGTAGAAACAAACTGAAATGTTCCTCCAAATCAACAAGATCAATGAAAGCAAGAGTTGGTTCTTTGAAAAAGAAAAGAAGATAAATCATTAGAAAGACTCACAAATAAAAAAAGAGAATCCTAAAAATTGAGTAAAAAATATAAGTGATCTGTCATAACAAACACTTCTGATATTCAAAGGATAATCAGAGATTACTTTGACAGTCTACCATGAATCAAATGAACCTACAAGAAAAGTACACATTTTTTTGACTGCTATAACCTTGCAAGTTTCAATCAAGATGCTTTGGAATACCTGAACAGACTTTTCACTAGTGAAGAAATTATAATGGTAATTAAAAGTCTTCCCAAAACAAAAGCCCAGGTCCAGATTTATTCACAAGTGAATTCTTACAGACCTCCAAAAACGCTTACTGTCAATATTTTCAGGCTCTTCTAGGAAATTGAAAAAAAAAAACCCAGAAACAATCTCTAAAGAGTTTCACCCTGATAACAAAAGCAGACAGAGACACCACAAACAAAAGAAGATTACATTCTGCTATTGATGACGAGAGATACAAAGGTCCCCAACAAAATACAAGCAAAATACAATCCAATATATTACTACAAATATCATACACAATAGCCAAGTAAGATTTGTCACAGGGATGGCTTAATATATGGAAGTCAATCAACATAATATATCATATTGATAATAAGTGATCATTTAAACATAAACAGAAAAAAGATTTGTCATGATTAAGCAAAAATATTCATGATTAAAGCCATCAAGAGGATAAATAATTGAATAAAACTTTCTCGTTTTTTCTTTGAATAATGTATTTAAGCACCATGATTACAAACATGTTCGTAGTTGGGTTTCAAGCATAAAAAGAACACCCCCTTCACCACTGCAACATACCCATCACAAATGACCCCTATTTCCCCCACCCCCATCCCTGCCTGTATTAGAAAGGTATTCTACTTCTCTTACTAGCATTGCCATGATAGTTGTCAGTGTAATTATTTCTCTTACTGCACTAAACAGTCTTTGTGGTGAGCTTCATATCATGAGCCTGTCTTTTGAGGAACTGTCTGTTTATTTCTTCCCATTTTTTGATGGTGTTAGATGATTTTTTTCTTGTTACATTCAGTCAGTACCTTATATATGTTCGATTATTAGTCCCCTATCTGATGCATACTGGGTGAATAATTTCTCCCATTCTGTGGGTGGTTTTTGTACCCTCATATCTATTGTATCTGAGTATCATTAAAATAATGTCTTTTCTGTGTCTATCTCTCTCCTTCTGACTTATTTCACTTAGCATAATAGTTTTCATGTCCGTCCATGTATAGGAAGATTTCATGACTTCACAATATTCCATTTTGTATATTATCATAGTCTCTCTAACCATTCACCTGATGAAGGACATCTTAGTTGTTTCCTGATTCTAGCTATTGTAAATAGTGCTACAATTAATATAGGTGTGATAAGGCTTTTTTGCATTCTGTTTTTGCGTTCGTAGGAGTGGTATAGCTAGATCATATGGGAGCTCAATTTCCAGACTTCTGAGGAATCTCCATATTGTTTTCCATAAAGTCTGGACTAGAAGTCATTCTCACCAGCAGTGAATGAGTGTTACTTTTCCCACATTCCAACCAGCACTAATTGTTGTTGTTGTTCTTTGTGATGTGTGCCAGTCTGTGGCATGAGATGGTACTTCATTGTTTTGATTTGCAACTCCCTGATGATTAGTGATGTGGATCATTTTTATGTGCCATTTGGCCATTTGTATTTCTTCTTTGAGGAAGTGTCTATTCATTTCTTCTGCCCAATTTTGATGGGGTTAGATGTTTTTATATTGTTAAGTTTAGTACTTTGTGTATCTTCAATATTAGCCCCTTAACTGATGCATATTGAGTGAATAGTTTCTACCATTTTTGTGGCTGGCCTTTGTATCCTAGGCACTATTTTCTCTGATGTGCAGAAGTTTCTCAGCTTAATACAGTCCGATCTGTTTATCTCTGCTTTCACTTGTTTGGAGATCTGTTTTTTTCCTTGAAGATGCCTTTATTCTAAATGTCATGGAATGTCTTGCCTACATGTTGTTCTACATAACTTATGGCTTCCATATAATATCAAGGTCTTTTATCCATTTGGGTCTGTGTTTTGTGTTTTTAGATAGAGGTCCGTTTTCAGTTTTTGCAGGTGACTGACCAGTTGTCCCAACAACAAGTGCTGTTCAATTTTGCTTCTATTGTCCCTTTATCAAAGATTAATTGATTGTATGTCTGAGGAACATATTCTATGAATACTTAATTCTATTCCATTTATTTGAGTGAGTGTTTTTATTCCATTACCATGCTATTTTTTTTTGTTTTTTGGGCCACACCCGGTGATGCT
>PVKC010051576.1:0-10414 GCA_004027635.1 Crocidura indochinensis | reverse complement strand
AGGACTGTGGTTCAAATGTCGGCATCCCCTATGGTCCCCTGAGCCTGCCGGGGGCGATTTCTGACCATAGAGCCAGGAGTGGCTCCTGAGCGCTGCCGGGTGTGACTGCTGCCCACCCCCAAAAAAGACCTAAACTATCTCTTTCAAAAAATTCGATAAATTTTCTAAATAACCCTTTCTTCTCCTTTATTAATGGCACAAAGATGTCATCTGGCCTTATAATTAGGCATATGAAGAAGGATAACTGATTTAACTTAGTAGCTTGCCATTTACTGAGTAAAACTGTTTCAAATAGCAAATATTCAAATATTAG
Organism: Crocidura indochinensis; assembly: GCA_004027635.1. NCBI lineage: Eukaryota > Metazoa > Chordata > Mammalia > Eulipotyphla > Soricidae > Crocidura > Crocidura indochinensis. The sequence goes on along the minus strand of PVKC010051576.1, from coordinate 10,101 downwards.
TCAGTGGGGCCCAGGAGATAGCATGAAGGTAAGGCATTTGCCTTTCATGCAAAAGGTCATCGGTTCGAATCCCGGTGCCCCATATGGTCCCCCGTGCCTGCCAGGAGCAATTTCTGAGCATGGAGCCAGAAGTAACCCCTGAGCACTGCCGGGTGTGACCCCCCCCCCCAAAAAAAATAGTAGTCAGTGAAAACAACTTGGAATAATGGCAAATTTTATGCAGATTAACAAAACAAAGGTGATATCAAGACCTAGAGAAAATGACAGCATGAGTTCACTTTAAACTATATAATAGCAATGTAATTAAAAGCAAAAATTCTCATTTTCAATAACTTACTTTAAACATTCCAGCACACATGTTCTGATATGCTTGGCTCATTGTTATCTCTCGACTCAATGGGCGAACTGTAATTAGAAAGAAAACTATCCATACTCTTTCCTTCCCTCCCTCCCCTTGAAAAGTTTTAAAAATCTACCAGTTTTACTAAATTAAAATTTCATAGAATTTGTTCCTACAATCTATAAAGACAGTTTAATGACTTACTAAAGAGTCGAAATACTAAGGTAACATAAAGCAATAATTTGTAATTGCAGTAACTGTAGTACTATTCATGCCCTCCTCTTCCCTGCCTAAGTGACTGTTTCTCTTTTTCTCCTCTCATGGTACCTGGGTATGTGAACTGTAATAATATAACTTCAGAATTTCAGTCCATAATGACTCAAAATATGAGAACCAAAATGAGAAAACTATAAGCAAAATGAAGAACGTTGTAGATGATTATATATATATTTTAAAAAAGTATAATAAGAAGCTCACGGCAGAGTAACTGTGACTGAGGGAAAGATCCAGATGTTCCTATATGAGATCAAGGAAAATCTAGAAAACAGCAGAAGGTGGGAAGTAGTCTAAAAAGAAATGAATAGCACATGAGAAAACTATAAACTGAGTTCAAGAAGAAAAATATAAGAATCATCCCAGACCCTGAAGCTTTGAATAGTGACTGACCTCATAAGGGTGTTGGGATTATTTCTTATTCTTTTTGTTTGTTTGTTTTTGGGTCACACCTGGCAGTGCTCAGGGGACCATATGGGATGCCGGGATTCAAACCACTGACTTTCTGCATGCAAGGCAAATACCTTACCTCCATACTATCTCTTCAGCTGATTTAAAATAGTTTTAAAAAGAATCCCTGCCACATGTTTTTCAGGCTTCCTGTCATGTACTTTTCGACATGGCTGACATCCAAAATCCACAGCTACCAGTGCTGGGACCAACTCTACCCAGAAGAGCTGGGCCATTCTCTTTGCTCCACAGCTGCACTATTTAAAACTCAATGATCCCCAGCACAATATGGAGAAAACATCACACTACAAGAGTAACAATGGAGAAACAACACAGGCCAACAGCATGCATAGAGGATGAATATGGCAGCTCCGATGAAGCAAAAAGTGCCAACCACTTATTTAGCTTCTCAGATAAGGAGTTTAGAGAAGATATAAAGAGGATGTTCGTAGAACTCAAAGGAAGCATGGTCTAGCTGAACAAACCACAAATAAGAATCAAGAGGATATGAAAATAAAAATGAGAAAATTCAAAATGAAATAACAGGACTGAAAAACTTGACAGGAAAAATTAAAACACCACTAGAAAACCTCTCCATCAGAGTAAAAGCAACTGAGGATAGAATCAGTAAGCTGGAAGATAAGATGCATACCAACTCCATACAACAGAAGAAGCAAACAATCATAAAATGGAAAAAAATCCTTAAAGTCTGTGAATAGATGAAAATAGAAGTCTTCAATAAACTCAACATAAACAACATAAGACTCATTGGAGTTTTAGAGACCCAGAAAGAAAATCCCCATGAAAAATCAAGTCAGGGGCCAGAGAGATAGCACAGGAGTAGGGCATTTGCCTTGCTGCGGCCAACTCAGGATGGATGGTGATTCAATTCCCACCATCCCATGGTGCCAACACTGCCAGGGGCTATTTCTGAGCGCAGAGCCAGGAGTAAATCCACATATATATCAATAATCAAGACATCATTACATAAAAATTCCCTTAGCTAATGAGTGCGTGCAACCAAATCCTGTATGCCTGAAGAGTACCAGCTAAAAGAGATCTGGAGTAAAGCACCCCAAGACACATTTTAGTCACAATGACGAACACCACAGATAGAGATAGAATACTGAAAGCAGCAAGATCAAAAAGGGAAATAACATTCAAAGGAGCATCCTTAAGATTTACAACAGATCTGCCACAAGAGACCCCCAAAGGCCTAAAGGCAGTGGTGGGTTAAAGTGACAAAACTCAACAAAATGAATGCTTTGCCTAGAATACTTCAGTCAGCCAGACTCAGATTCAGGTTTGAAGGAAGCATATATGGCTCAGAAACTTTACAGACTCAAAATTAACTTTAAAAACAAACTGAAAGATCTACCTACTTTAAGAAAAAAAATGACCAACGGACATACCAAACTTCTACACAAAGATGACACTAAATACTATGACAATTATCTCTCAACATCAATGGACTAAATGCACCAATTAAGAGACACAGAGTGGCAAAATGGGTCAAAAAGCTGAATCCAATATTTTACTGCCTACAAGAAACACTTCTGAATAGTCAAAACACACAAACTGAAAATCAAAGGTTGGAGGACATTCATTCAAGCAAACAACTCCCTTAAAAAGGCTCGAATGAGGCCACAGAGATAGCACGGAGGTAGGGTATTTGCCTTGCATGCAGAAGGATGGTGGTTTAAGACCTGATATCCCATATGGTCCCCCATGTCTGCAAGGGGCAATTTCTGAGCACAGTGCCCCTGAGCACTGCCGGGTGTGATCTAAAAAAAAAAAAAAAAGGCTGAAGTGGCCATATTAATATCAGATGACACAAACTTTATTAGACTTAAAAAAGTTATAAGGGACAAAGATGGACATTCCATAATAATCAAGGGATATGTAACATGAAGAAATCACACTCCTATACATATACATACCCAACCAGAGACCAGCAATATTTAAAACAATTGACAAATCTGAAAGAAGGCATCAACAGCAACACAATAATAATAAAAGACCTCAAGACCAACCTGGTTGGTCAACCAGGTCAACCTCGTTGGTCATCCAGGTAGGTCAACCAGGATGAAACCTAACAAGAATATACTAGCTCTAAATGGAAAAAAAAATGGAAGAAAAGTGGCCCAATACATATACACATATATGTGTGTGTGCGTATATATATACACACATTCCCAGAAAACAAATACACATTCTTCTCCAATGCACAGAAAACAAATACACATTCTTCTCCAATGCACATGCATCATTATCTGAGAGGGATCACATGCTGGCCCATAAAACATAGTTCCATAAAATCAAGAGGATAGAAATTGTACAAACTACCGTCTCAGATCATAATGCACTGAAATTAGAGAACTACAGACAGACACAGAGGAAAAATTTAAACACCTGAAAAATGAACAGCTCATTACTGAATAACTAGTGAGTCAGAAATGAAATCAAAGAGGAAATCAAAAGATTCCCGGAAATAATTGAGAATGAAGAGTCAAATTATCAGAATTTGTGGGATACGAAGAAAGCAATAATAATAAGAAAATTTATAGCTTTGCAAGCACACATTAGGAAGGAAGAAGGGGCTTACATAAATAACTTAATGACCAAACTTAAAATATTAGAAAGGGATCAACACAATGAACCAAAACTAGGTAGGCAGAAAATAAAATCTTAGAGCAGAAATTTATGACGTGGAAATTCAAAAAATAATTAAAAATCAAGTTGCTTGCTTAAAATAATCAACAAGATTAATAAAATCACTAGTAAAATTCACGAAGAAAGGGAGAGAAGAAAACTTAATAAACTAGAAATGAAAAGTGGAAGATCAATACAGATTCAACGGAGATTCAAAGGGTAAGCAGAGACTACTTTGAGAAACTCTATCACAAAAAAAGAGAACCTGGAAGAAATGGATAAATTCTGAATTCTTATAATCTTCCACGGTTGAACTAAGATGATCTAGCATATCTAAACAGACCCATCACTATTGAAGAAATTAAAATGGTAATAAAAAATCTTCCCCAAAACAAAAGTTCAGGGGCCAGAGAGATAGCATGGAGGTAAGGCGTTTGCCTTTCAGGCAGAAGGTCATCGGTTCAAATCCCAGCACCCATATGGTCCCCTGAGCCTGCCAGGAGTGATTTCTGAGCATAGAGCCAGGAGTAACCCCTGAGCACTGCCGGGTGTGACCCAAAAATAAAAACAAAAACAAAAAAACAAAAGCCCAGGCCCAGATAGCCACTAACAAATTCTTTCAAACCTTTCAAGAGGACCTACTATTGATACTCTTCAGGCTCTTCCAAGAAATTAAAGAAACAGAAACACTCCCAAATACTTTTTATGAAGCTAACATTACTTTAATACCAAAAGCAGAGAGGTTGCAAAAACCAAACCAAAATAAAACAAGACAAAACAAAACAACACTAGAAATCAATATCCCCGATGAACACAGATGCAAAGATCCTCAAAAACATCCTAGCAAATAAGATCCAATGCCTCATCAAGGAGGTCATACGTATGACCAAGTAGGTTTCATTTCAGAGATGCAAGGATGGTTTAACATACGCAAATCAATAAACATAATACACCTTACCCATAACATAAAAAATAAAAACCATATGATTATATCAATAGATGTGGAGAAAGCATTTGATAAAGCCCAACACTTACTCATGATAAAAATTCTCAACAAGATGGGAATGGAAGGAACTTTTCTCAATATAGTCAAGGCCATTGACAAAAATCAGTAAAAAGTATTATACTCGGGGCCCGGGAGATAGCATGGAGGTAAGGCGTTTGCCTTTCATGCAAAAGGTCATCAGTTCGAATCCCGGTGCCCCATATGGTCCCCCGTGCCTGCCAGGAGCAATTTCTGAGCATGGAGCCAGGAGTAACCCCTGAGCACTGCCGGGTGTGACCCAAAAACCAAAAACCAAAAAAAAAAAAAAAGTATTATACTCAATGGAGATAAACTAAAAGTTTGCCTCTAAAATCTGGTACAAGACAAGGCTGCCCCCTTTCACCATCCTATTTAATATATTACAGAAGTACTTGCCAAAACAATTTGGCAAGTAAAAGATATCAAGGGCATCCAGAGAGGAAAGGAAGAAGTCCAGCTCTCACTGTTTGCAGATGACATATTATATTTAGAAAACCCTAAAGAGTCTCGAAAAACTTCTAGAAACAATAGATTCATATAGCAAAGTGTCAGGCTAAAAAACTAACATGCAAAAATCAATGGCCTTCTTATATGCAAATGATAGAGAAGAAGGATATTATAAAACAATCTCATTCACATTAGTGCCACACAAACTCAAATACCTTGTATTCAACTTAACTGAAGAGGTAAAAAATCTATACAAAGAAAAGTACAAGGGGCAGGAGTACAATAGAACAATAGAACAGTGTTAGGGCCTTTACCTTGCATATGCTGACCCAGGACAGACCTGGGTTCGATATCTGGCGTCCCATATGGTCCCCCAAGCCAGGAGCAATTTCTGAGTGCATAGCCAGGAGTAACCCAAGCATCACTGGGTATAGCCCCCAAAAAACAAACAACAACAACAAAAAATAAATAAACAAAAAAGAAAGAAAACCACAAAACACTGCTTTAAGAAATAAAAGAGGACACTAGGAAATGGAGACATATCCTGCTCATGGATTGGGTGATTAACGTAATTAAAATGGTAATACTCCCCAAAGCAACATACAAATTTAATGCAATTCTTCTAAGGATACTCATGACATTCTTCAAAGAAGTGGATCAAATATTCCTGAAATTCATTTGGAACTATATACACCCATGTAACCCTTAGGAAAAAGAAGATGGAAGGTATCACTTTCCCTAACTTTAAATTGTATTACAAAGCAATGGTAATTAAAGCAGCACAGTATTGGAATACAGATACACAGATCAATGGAATAGACTATTCAGAGAATGTTCACCAATCAATTAATCTTTGATAAAGGGGCAGGAAATGCAAGATGGAGTAACGAAAGCCTCTCTGACAAGTTGTGCTGGGAAAAATGGCCAACCACATTAAAAAAGTGAATTTGAATTTCTAACACCATGCACAAGATCAAACTGAAATGAATTAAATACCTTGATATCAGACCTGGAACCATAAGATATATAAAACAACATATAGGTAAAACACTCCATGACATTCAGACAAAAGGCATCTTCAAGAAGGAAACAGCACTCTCCAAACAAGTGGAATCAGAGATAAACAGATGAGACTATATTAAGCTGAGAAGCTGTAGCACTGCAAAGAAAAACAGTGAGTAGAATAAAAAAGCCCCACACAGAATGGGAGAAACTATTCATCCAATACCCATCAGATGAGGGGCTAAGTCTAAGATATACAAGGTAATGACAGAAATTAAAAAAAAAAAAAATATCTAAACCTATCCAAACGGGAGAAGAAATGAACAGACAATTCCTCAAGGAAGAAAAACAAATGGCCAAAAGGCACATGATAAAATGCTCCACATCACTAGTCATCAGGGAAATGCAAATCAAAACAACAGTGATATAACATCTCATGCCAGAGACTGGCACACATCACAAAGAACAAGAACTATCAGTGCTGGACAAAGAGTACAAAGAAACTCTCATTCACTGATGGTGGGAGGAATGCCACGTAAGGAAAACAATATGGTGATTTCTCAAAACACTTGAATTTGAGCTCCATAATAAGATCCAGCTATACCAGTCCTAGAAACACAAAAATGCCTTCTGCATACTTGTATTCATTGCAGTTGTATTTACAACAGCCAGAATCTGGAAACAACCCAAATGTCCTGACAACAAATGAATGGCTATAGAAACTGGTACATGTACACAATGGAATATTATGCAGCAGTCAGGAAAAAAAAATAAAGTCTTGAAATTTTCCTGTACATGGATGGCTGAGTGAAATAAATCAGAGGGAGAGACAGATACACAGAATAGTCTCTCTCATCTGGGAAGTTAAGATATTATATAACTGAATGAATAAACAAATACATAAATTAGTAAAACTGAAGTGTAAAAAAAAGTAGCCCACAGTACCTTTCTTCTTTTTCTTTGTTTTTTTGCTGCTACGGCCTTTCTGCTGTTCTTCCATTATCCTTTCCTCAGCCATCTGAGAGCCATCAGCACGACTTAATGTTGACATCAACCAGGCATAAAGGAATTCAGAGAGATACCTTAAGGAATATAAAAAAATTTTGATGTCTAAATATGATATAACTAACAAAAGTACTGAACTAATAAAAAGATCCAATTTTGGTTGTAATAGTCTTTCAATAAATCCCAAATTATTTAGTTATATACTCAACAGATTTTTATAAAAGATAAACATTAAATTAACTTTCTCTTTGCCATATACAGTACTGTACAAGGCAGAAAAATGAAATATCTTACACATTGTACAGCTTTATTTTTTTATTTTATTTTTTTGGTTTTGGGCCACACCCGGCGGTGCTCAGGGGTTACTCCTGGCTGTCTGCTTAGAAACAGCTCCTGGCAGGCATGGGGGACCATATGGGACACCGGGATTCGAACCAACCACCTTTGGTCCTGGATTGGCTGCTTGCAAGGCAAACGCCGATGTGCTATCTCTCTGGGCCCATATAGCTTTATTTTTAATATAAATTATTTAAATACCATGTATCAGATAGTTGATATAATTGATCTTTATACAATTTGTTTTTTCAGGTAATTGAGAGCAAGATTATTTACAAAGAAAAAATAAGACAAAAAAATAGATCAACAAGAACATTTATGAAAATAAGTGTATCTTGCAATAAGGTCATTAACTCATAGTCAGAAAGTTTAGTAAGCTCTTGTTGATGACTGATCATTTTGTTACTTCTTTTATTTCTGAACAATAGGTGGCTTCAGATACACATTGGTGTCCAAATTGTATGTTCCTATATAGGAATAGCAATAATAAAAAAAAAATTGGAGTTGTCTAGAATTCTAAGCACTACTGATGTGTGGCTTTTGTGAGGCTTGGTTTTGGCTACCAGGGCTTCCAGAGTATAGAAGGTGAGGGAAGGGTGCCCACATTCACTCCAAAAAGTCCTGGTGATGTTCCCCAAAATACTAGAGTTTGGTCAGATTGGTGTCTGTAAGGGAGAGCCTTAGATGAGTGGTAAAGAAATGCTAATGGCAAAATGGCAATTGTAGGTTATGGGTGCAACAGGCGTGTCTTTGGCAGGCTGGGGATTTGACCTGCCCTCTCCTTTCAAGATGGCCATCTTTCACCTGCATGGTCAATGTACCCATATTTTTCTTCATGACTTGGTTAACACCTCTTTTAAAAACAATATATGGTGGGGCCAGAACAATAACACAGTGGTAGGGTGTTTGTCTTGCACGCAATCAACTCAGAATGAACAGTGGTTCGATTCCCTGCATCCCATATGGTTCCCCTCAAATTCAATTTTTTTTTTTTTTTTTTGGGTTTTTGGACCACATCTGGTGACACTAAGGGGTTAATCCTGGCTATGTGCTCAGAAATCACTCCTGGCTTGGGGGAACATATGGGACACCAAGGGATCGAAATGCGGTCCATCCTAGGCTGGTGTGTGCAAGGCAGATACTACTTTAAGGCTCGTACCACCACTCCGGCCCCTCAAATTCAATTTTTATAGTCATCAAGAATTAAGAGTCTTAATAGCCAAAGTAACAATAATAACAACAAAATAATAAAATGATGACCTTTCTTCCTTCATAAGTTCAAAAGATATAAAGAATTTTCATTATTAATGCAAATGAGTCCAAAAGCTGCATGATTTTCTTAGTCTATTTTCTATCTAAGACAATTTATTCATGTCGAAAATATTTTCCAATATTCCTGTCATAGAGCATTGCCAGGGTGGCTCAGGTATCCTCAGTATAGAGTAAGAATTGAAGGTGAGGTCTTAGACCTCCTCAGAAAAGATCCCTAAAAACAAAAAAATCCTTTACTAAGCTTATCAGCTCTCCAAATAAAAACAAAGATTATCTAAGGATCATCTCTTATTGATTCCTTCAAATCAACTCCTAAAACAAATGAGAATAAATGCTACATTTATAAGATTTATGCTCTCAATGATAATCTTAGCCTTAATGATTACGTTTTGAAAACTTAAATTCTACCATTAGTGCCCAACATTATTGAAGACATAGCAAGATGTGTGCTAATTTTCCTTCCATAGAAAAAAAAATTAGCTTCAATTAATTATCTTAGAATCACTTATTGGAAATTTAAAGATACTTAATGGCTGGAAAAATAATACTGTTATGGTATTGAAAAATGTTCAGAATCAAGCTCCAATTTTCAAAAATTACCTTTCAAATGCTCACAGCTAAAATTAAAATGTGGGGCTGAAGAGACAGGACAGCGGCATATGCCTTGCAAACAGCAAATCCAGGACCTAAGGTGGTTGGTTCGAATCCCAGCATCCCATATGGTCCCCTGTGCCTTCCAGGAGCTATTTCTGAGCAGATAGCCAGGAGTAACCCCTGAGCACTGCCAGGTGTTGCCCAAAAAACAAAAAAGATAAAAATAAAAAAATGTACTATTATGAAAAGTACTCTAAAATTATTGTATTTTAGAGACTCTTTCTTTAAACCCCATTACCCACCTAACACCAAATTTAACTCAAACTATTCTCTTACCAATATATGTAGTAGTACTCATGCATGCTGTAGAGTTCCAATTCAAAGCCACTAAGAAGATACTGTATCATAATTCGAAGGTTATGGTAAAGGACCCATGTACCTAAGCACGCCAAATGTTGCCTTTGTGGTTCCTGTTTCAACAGCATAGTGTGAAGGGTAGCATCAACTTTCTCTGCCTATCAGAATAAAATGACAGTATAGTGACTTTTTTTGAGGTAAAAATGTTTTTAAAAGTTAACATATGAACAAAAATATAAATCTTACCGCCTAAAAATTCATTTTATGTCCATTTTAAAGTTTCCATTCCATTTTCTCACCTTGCAAAATGATGACCATTGGCTACACTTATTTCTTTTATACTTTCATT
>PVKC010051575.1:0-10389 GCA_004027635.1 Crocidura indochinensis | reverse complement strand
GTATTTTTTTTTTTTTTTTTTTTTGGTTTTTGGGCCACACCCGGTGACGCTCAGGGGTTACTCCTGGCTATTCGCTCAGAAGTCGCTCCTGGCAGGCATGGGGGACCATAATGGGAACCAGGGGATGGAATCCCGGTCCATCCTAGGTTAGCACAGGCAAGGCAGGCACCTTACCTCCAGCGCCACCACCCGGCCCCCAGCAACATTTTCTTAAAGAACATATTAAAAGCTAGATACACATAACTCCATCAGATGGGGAAACTGAGGCCCAGAAAGGGAAGAGACTTGTCAGGGACTTACAAACTCCTTTGAGTCCCATCCCTGAGCCAGCCCCACATTTTAGGGTCTCTGCAACTCTCTGGTCCAACCTTTATAACAAGCCAGTTCTCTGAGTCTTGGAAGACTTATAAAAATATTTTGAGACCCACTCCTGACCCTTAAGATCAATAGTTAGAAAATCCTGTGGCCTCTAGTCCATCTACTGTCTCTCCACTTGGTGATGATCTGTTTACACAGTCAAATTGCGATGGGCAGTTCACTGCCCTGAGTCCTTCCATAGGACATGCCACCTTCCTGCTACTCTCCAGGTAAGTTTGTCTTGTCTGCAGTAGTTTCTAGAAGTTCCCTGAATGTCTGCTTGGCATATCGCTATGTGAAATGCTCCCTGTAATGCTTCCCAGTCATATAATTTGTTCCAGTCTTCACCACACTGTCTCTTCAAAGGCTGCCCTCCATAGATTCTACCCATCAAACTCTAGTAGGCCAGTGGAAAGGAAGTTTCAGTTACATGGACATGTTATGTGTTCCTGTAGCCACATCAAAAACATTCCCTAGGGGCTGGAGTGGCAGTGCTAGAGGTAAGGCAAGTACTAACCTAGGATGGACCACGGTTCGATCACCCAGTGTCCTATATGGTCCCCCCAAGCCAGGAGCGATTTCTGAGCGCATAGTGAGGAGTAACCCCAGAGCGTCAACAGGTAAGTCCCAAAAACAAAACAAAACAAAACAAAACAAAAGTTCTCTAGTACAACGGGTATGGCATTTGCCTAGCATAAGTTAACCCAGGTTCAATCTGAGAAGCCCCATATGGTCCCAAAGCACGGCCCATGAGTGATCCCCAAGTACTGTTGGGCATGGCCCCAAAACAAAACAAAACAAAACAAAACACTTATTCATCAAAGGTAAAATTAATGTTCACAACATTTACCTTGCCCTACACTTCAGACACATGATTTTGACATGTAATCAAGATAAAGAGTAAATGAGAAACTTTACATTCTCTTTTGAGATAGTCTTTGAAATGCAGCTTGCAGTTTTTCCATTGGTCCAGCTGCAGCCACTTGTCATAGTTCATGTGCACAAAACTATGGTACGTCCTGGCTATCATAGCAGCAGCTTCAAGTCCAGCTCTGAGTGTAGTTGGGTGAGAAAAAAGATTAAATTATGAGGGGGGTGGTGTGCTTGGTCCCTGGCCTTGGAGGGAGTTCTCTTCTCTGAAGTACCTACTGTCTTTAACCTTTTGCATCCTAGTATTCCACCAGGATTCAAACTTCAGAGATCATCAGACTTGAGGCTGTACAAAGGCAGAACATTATGGCCACTTTCTGAGGATGGGTGAAAATAATCATTTTCTGCCTTTCATCAGAAGTACAGTCATTTTTTTCTTATACAATCTAAAATCTTTTCAAGGAGCATAACTGTGCAGTCTCAGAGGAGGGCCTGAACAACATATGATGCCTTTTAGAGGACAAACATGGATCCAGTTCATGGGATGAACTCATTGACCCATACAGCTACCCATATATCAAGACCCCAAATCCTCTTTGAAATAACAAACAGAGGTGCCCGGGAGATAGCATGGAGGTAAGGCGTTTGCCTTTCATGCAAAAGGTCATTGGTTTGAATCCCGGTGCCCCATATGGTCCCCCGTGCCTGCCAGGAGCAATTTCTGAGCATGGAGCCAGGAGTAACCCCTGAGCACTGCCGGGTGTGACCCAAAAACCAAAAAGAAAAAAAAGAAAAAAAAAGAAATAACAAACAGAAAGTCAAGGGCACCCACGTTTCCAAGTCATTCCTGGGAGGCTCACTCTAACAAACACCTTCCCTCACTCCTATGTGGATCCCAGTCCACCCACCCCAAATACAACTAGATGCTTCTGCCTTCTCCCACAGATACAGGGCTGAAACTCAGAGATCAGAGAGAGCCAGACCTCTTTCCTTTGCACACCCCAGCAGCCAACTCAGCATCCTGAAGGCTGGACAGCCCAGGGCACTAAAGGACATAAAGCACCACTGAGACAGAAGGGCAGAAGAGCACAGGGAAGAGACAGGTATTCTCCAGGTCCCTAGCTCCTTGCTATATCCCATGATGTGAGATTTGGATACTGGGGTATTGGGCTGCTTCAAGAGTTCAGGGTCCTGTGGGAGGTGGTGGCAGGAGCATGAACCAGCCTTGCTTGGAATGATGCGATTGCTCTTCTAAACTGGTTCCTTGTAAGATGGGACAGAAATGCAGATAAAAGTCTTCCAGGCTGAGAAGTGTGGGCCACCAACTGGGAGATCTGTACCCTCTGCTTCTGCCCTAAGTCTGATCCACAGTGTACCCTGTGTGCGGTGCATGTGTCATCCCTCTCCGTGGGCCCATGGTCACCTTACTCTCACACTAATATTAAATTTCTCATTGACTATATGAACTCCTTGGGGAGCAGGAACGAGGCTCCTTTATTGCTACCCTTCTCCCCAGTGTTGACATTGGACCACAGTAGAATCCACAGAAGAGTTGGGTTTCCAGGCCCGAACAATTTCCTCTTTCTTTTATTTAGATTTTGGGGTCTCACCCAAACACCCAGTGGTGTTCAACTGGTGTTCCTACAGCAGAGTTTGGGAGCTCAATCCAGGGTCCTGTATGGCACACATGGGCTCCAACCATTTCACTGGTTCTTTGCCTATTTTCTTACTAAGTCCTTCACTGGATGTATTCTTTTTTCTGGGTACCTAGGGAGCTCTGACTGGATGGCTAATGCTGGTTCCTATCACCAGTGTGTCAGGATGGAGCTAAGTCAAACTGGAGGAAGGAAAGTCTACTCTACCTGGCACCAGTGGGATGGCATTGGGCACTGACACACATTGACAGTAACTCTGTCAGCATCATTCTTCCCTCTCTGGACCAGCCCAATGTGCTGCATTTAGGAAAAAAATTTTCCCTCATCTTTGCTCAGCTGGTCCATTGGGGCATGGCATGCCCCAAGACTCCCATGAAGGCCAGAGGCTCAAACTTGGCCAGTGAGAGCAGCATATGTTCCTGGCCTGAGGATAGATTAGGCATCCAACAGAATTAATAGTTGTTGCTGTTGCCACTTCTTGTGCAATAGTCAGGTAGGGAAGGAAAGTCCTTTTTCTCCCGAAGTCCAAAGTAGGCAAAAAGAGAGCTCAGAAATGCTCGTGACCATCTTGCCACCACCATGAGAAAAGCCCCCTGAGAATGAAGTCAAGAAATGAGGAAAGCAAGGCATGAGATGAAAAGATCTGATGGCTCATGAGACCACCTGAATCCAGCCATGCCTGAAGATATGTATCAAGAGAAATTTCCTTTTACTAAGCTAAAATAGTCGCTTGACATGTAATCCAGCTTGTGTTATATTCTGTCATGGACAAATGAATGAGTTCTCACTGACAGAAGGAGTTTCACAAAACAGAGAGGGTCAGGCAAAAATGAGAAGGAACCTTCCAGCCCAAGAAAGGGGTAGAGTCTTGCATGGTGGAAAAAAAATAGCAGGAGCAAAGGGCTAGCAGTGTGAGCTGAAACTCACCCCCAAAGTCTCGGTTTGCACGTGTCTGATCTGCTTCACCTTACCCGTTTTTCATGTGGTACCCCATGAGGACAGTTGTTGGCTGAGATCGTGAGTGTCACAGTTTCATGCCAGCAGGTGAAAGTGACAGTGATGGAGTCCTGCCCCAGCACCGTTAGCTTCATTTGTTCATTCACCTGCAGACAAGAAAAGTAGCATTCAGGTCCCACCATCTCCCTTCCTGATCCACCAAAACCTCCCAAATTCCCTCCTGGCTGGGGCCCCAAAGAACTGGAACGGCTTTCTGGCATTTACATGGGAATTTTGCTTTCAGGGAGAAGACGAGAAATCTAGGTTCTCTGTGAGGTGTTATCAGAGAAAGTACTTGATGCCTTTTCACCAATGCCCCTTTTTTTCTTCCCAGCTCAAGTTTGGAATCAACTGGAAAGGAGCCAGGATTGGCAGGTTGACACTGGTTTGGGAGAGGTGATTGGGATGCTATGAGGGGAAGAGACCAATACAGGGCCCTGTCTTTGATTAATGGGTATGTCTGCCTCAGAAGTAGTTCTGAGAGTGAGCTTGGCGTTTTAGTAGGCCAGTGTTGGCTACATGATAATGGGACACCATGACTCATGGAGATGGCATAAGCATAAGCCAAGTCTTATGTGCTGATTGTCACCCCTATCAGCCCCCTAGCCTGATGGATCCCTGCTTTCTCTCTAAGAAGGAACTACTTTCTTAAAGGGCAGCACTTCCTGGAGTTCTGTTCCATCTAGAAATGAATGAGGGCACCTCTCCTGATAGTGGGCTCAGGGTTGAATCACTGGTAGCCTCCCTATATTGCAAATTCTTCAATATGAAAAAGCAATATGAAAAAGACTAGGTTCTAGTGAAATCATCAGATGTCCCAGGAATGCGCCCATATACTGTCCTGTGCTGCTTGGAGTAGCTTCTTCCCATCTCCAGTGTCCTGACTTATCTCCATTCAGGCCCTGTCTAAACAAGGAAAACACCCCCCAACTTGCTCCTTCCATTTTCTGCTCTTCCACTTGTTGTCCACACAGATCTGCACTAGAGATCACCTTTTGCCCCTCTCCCTCTGTCCCACCGAGCTCCTTTCTTACACCCTGTCAGAGGTATGTGAGCACCCTAGGACATCTGACGATTTACTGCTTTCCCACCAAGTCAATCTGCAAAACTTGCAGTAACTCTCCGTTATAAGAAACTTCCCCTTGAGTATTGTCCTGGGAAGTGTAGCATGAGCTATGGTCGAATCCCAGTTTGTGATTTAACCACTGGGCAATTTTAAACAAGTTTAGCTTTTGTGTACATGGAGACATTCAGAGAATCTTTTCGCTATAAAACTGAACAAGTTTCTTGGGGGCAAGTATGTGGAAACTTACTGAAACATGCTAAAACCTTTGTTTCAGGGGCCGGGCGGTGGCGCTGGAGCTAAGGTGCCTGCGCTAACCTAGGACGGACCTCGGTTTGATCCCCCGGTTCCCCATATGGTCCCCCGGGCCTGCCAGGAGCGACTTCTGAGCGAATAGCCAGGAGTAACCCCTGAGCATCACCGGGTGTGACCCAAAAACCAAAAAACAAAACAAAACAAAACAAAAACAAAAAACCTTTGTTTCAGTATAATAAAGCTTTTAGCTTTTTATTATCATTATCTCCTGCCCCCCCTTTTTTTGTTTATTTTGAGTTCATGCTCAACAGTACCCAGGGCTTAATCCTGGTTATGAACTCAGGTATTCTTCCTAGAGGGACTTGGGGGACTATATGGGATGCTAGGGATTGAACATGGGTCAAGCACATACAAAGCAAGCATTCTGTCTGCTGTATTATCTTTCCAGATTACCATCACTATCTTTATTCTCTGTTGTCTGCCTTCTCTTCTTTTCAATACCCCAAATATAGGTCCTATACATATGCAGTCATTTTTTTCCTCTTGCAAATTTATGGACCAGTCTAGTCTTCTGTCTCCACCATTCCCAACAGCCAAGAGAGATATTACAACAGAACATAATCAGCTTATCTGATACCACAGTGATTTCTCTCACTCATCAGAAATATGTTTCCACAAATGTAATTTACATTTTCCTCCCCAAATCATCTATTTATTATAATCTATGCCTAATTGACATCAACTTCTTTTTATTAAGATCACTTCCTGGGGGCCGGGCGGTGGCGCTGGAGGTAAGGTGCCTGCCTTGCCTGTGCTAACCTAGGACAGACCACGGTTCGATCTCCCGGTTCCCCATATGGTCCCCCGTGCCTGCCAGGAGCGACTTCTGAGTGAATAGCCAGGAGTAACCCCTGAGCGTCATGGGGTGTGGCCCAAAAAAACAAAAACAAAAAAAAACAAAGATCACTTTCTTTCTACTGGTTCAGTTACTGATCTTCCTCTTGAAGCAAACTTCCAGACAAATGCTGAACTAAGAGCACCAGACCTCACCTTAAAATCTAATCAAATTATTCTCCTTCTGGTAAGGCATAGTTGGCCATTGATAGGTTGAAGATCCAATTACTTGTAAAAAAAAATACAAAAGCAACTACTTAGTGACTCTGGAGAGTGAACAGAGAAAAGCAGATTTTAGAGTTTCAAAATTAAAAGAGCAATTGGGGGTATAGCTTGGCAGGCTATGGTGATGGGTGAGCGATTGAGTTCAACTGGGGTTGGACTGGTGTTTGAATATTTAATGCCAGGAATAGTTGTATCATGAATATGATAAATCACAGCATTATAATGAAAATTAGAAATGAAAAAAATTCTTTGAAGCAGTCTACAGTATATGTAATTAGAGTTTTGGGAGAAGAAATGTACTAACGGGGCCGGGCGGTGGCGCTGGAGGTAAGGTGCCTGCGCTAACCTAGGACAGACCGTGGTTCGATCCCCCGGTTCCCCATATGGTCCCCGTGCCTGCCAGGAGCGACTTCTGAGCAAATAGCCAGGAGTAACCCATGAGCATCACCGGGTGTGGCCCAAAAAACCAAAAAAAAAATGTACTAACATGAAATAAATAGCAGAATTTGTCTAAACTATGGAGAGAGATATGAGTTAGCAAATACAAAGATGGAATAGGAAGGCAGTCACACCAAGACATATCAGATTTAGAAAAATCAAAGAGATCATCTTAAAGGAGCTACATCAAATGAAGAAGGTTTTGAATAATTACCAGACTTCTCATCATTAACTATGGAAGGCAGATACAGTGGAACACATCCTTAAGATGCTGGAAGAAAAAAAAAAAGGCCAATACAGAATTCAATATCTAGTAAAAACACTCATTCATAAAGACACTTTTTCAAGAAAGAAAACAATTTCTTGCTAACAGATGTGCACCTCAGAAATGTTATAGGAAACTTTTCAGGCTATAAAAAAAAAGATAGTAGAGGGGATTTGGATTTTTCAAAGAGGAACAAAAAATACTGGAAGTGTCAAATACCTGGGTTAAAACAAACTGATCAATATAATCTGTAGGACATCATGCAAATGCCTCAGCCTGATAGCTAATATCTTTCCACACCATATACAACACTTGCCAGTTTTTCCTTCACAAGAAACACTTGTGAACCATAATAATGCCCCATTTAATCCCAACTGTAAGCCTTTAATGATGCCACTGTGGGATCAGAGAGATAGTATAGTGGGTAAAGAGATAGTACAGAGATAGTACGTTGACTTGGGTTCAATCCCCAGCATTCCATATGGTCCCCTGAGCACTTCCTGGAGTAAGCCCTTCTCAGGAAGGCAGAGCTAGGAGTAAACCCTGGACATTGCTGAATGTGGCCCCAAAACAAAGATGTCACTGTGGTTTTATTGTCACAGCTGGTTTTATTAGTCACAGCTGGTAAGCTCAAGGCTAATTTCTGGCTCTGTATTCAGAGGTAGCCACTGTCCTCCATTATTTTATTATTTAGTTTTCACAAAAATAGCATAAGGTAGGAGGGAAGAATATTTTGACTCTTATTTAGGTTTTCACAAACAGCACAAAATCTAGCAAAACTGATGCTTGTACTTGGATCCACAGACTATCGTCTGAGTTCTATGTCTCTTTGGCCACAGTGTCACATGCCATGTACCAGCCACCTTAGATTCCAGTCCATATATTTAATAATTTCATATGAAAGGTTAAAATTATTAAGTCAATGCCTCCATACACCACGATAGGGATTTGGGATACTGAAGCTAGCTAAGCATCAAACTGTATCAATGAGAACATTCAGAGCACACAACAGACCAACTGAGTCAGAACCTCTCTGATGGCTATGCCTAGGACTCTGTCTCATTTTGACATTCAATAGGTAATTCTTAGAGCTGAAAACTTCCTCGCTGTATGACTGACTGTCAAGTGATTAATCCAGAATTTGGGTACTGTGAGGCGAGAGAAATAATGTGAGCTAGTGGGTTACAAAGGAAAAGAAGTTTGAACAGGATTTTAAAGGAGGGATGGAGAGAGGAGGAGAATATTTAGGCCAGGCAGTGGGAATGATGAGCCATGTTCAAGGGATTGAATGTTTCTGAACATGTATGAGCTAATGGAATTGGATGCAGATAAGGATCCAGTGGACAGTGCAGGAGATGAACAGGAAGGGGGGACAGAAGTCTGAGGTCAGGTGCTTGAGCCCATATACTCTAAGAATGCTCCTGTGGCCCTTACCTGGAGACTCTCAATTCTAATCCATCCTGAGTGGATCTATGTCCTGTTCATTTCTCTGAACCCCAGTTCTGAGAATTTATCCCCCACTCAATTATTTATCCCCCATAGTTCTCTTCTTGTCTAGCCTACATTCTTATTACTCCTCTAGACTTTGAGTCTCTCCCTGGTCTTATTTCTCTTTCTATGCCTAGATAAGTGATCTTCCTAGGGTACATAGGGCACATAGAAATGTCTGGGGATACTTTTGGTTGCCATAACTGGGAGAGGGCACCTAGTGAGATGCTGCTACATATCCGTTGGTGCACTGTTCCAACCAAAAACAATCTGTCCCCAAACTCTCCATGAAGTGGCCAGTGCACTTAATTTTATTAGCAAATTAATATAGCTATTATATATTACTATCAACTCAAATTTAATTCATTATTTAATAAATCATTGATGATGACTGCTGAATAATCGAGTGAATGTGGAAGTAAATGGAGGGCTGGAACTATCAGAGAAGAGTTAAGTTATAAAATCAAGAAACTGGAGAGACCAACAGAGAATGAATAACTTTTCCTACTGTTTGACATTAAGGGAAAATAAAAACCCTTTCAACCCTATCAACCCTATTAACACCAACTTCTAAAAATGAAAGCCATTCTAACTACTAAAACATAATAATTTTAGTGATAAAAATAAGATTGGGGGGCCCGGGAGATAGCATGGAGGTAAGGCGTTTGCCTTTCATGCAAAAGATCATCGGTTCGAACCCCATATGGTCCCCCGTGCCTGCCAGGAGCAATTTCTGAGCATGGAGCCAGGAGTAACCCCTGAGCACTGCTGGGTGTGACCCAAAAACCAAAAAAAAAAAATAAGATTAGAAGGCTATGACCCAGAAGAGTCAACACAACAGTCAACAGTTGCTTTAGTTTAGTAAAAAGTTTATTTTAGCAAGTTATGCTCCACTGCCTGCCATCTTGGAAGCCTTGGAAGTCTACAAGTTCCTTGATGGGCATAACAAGTAACAGGGAGCACTCTGAACTCTTAATCCTGGTCAACCCAGAGATGACCATCTTGTCCACCCCTACCTTGTATTCCAGGGAGAGTAAAGTTTCTGTCTTGGCAGTCCAGCTCCACTTGTGCACTACATAGCCCTTGCTGTCATTGGTGGTTCCTCCTTCCTCATTCAAAATCAAGACAAATGGGGAGCTAGGAGAGACACTGAGGTGAGGGACATGGCAGAAGCTTTCATCACTAAAGCTTCAGGAAAGCAAGGCACAGTCCCAACTACAACACCTTGTTCTGAACCTTTTCATCTGTCAATACTAACTGGGGGCATCTATTCACAAAGGCAGGTGTATGGGAAATGGTGGTAGAGCAGACCAAACCCAGTAAGGGAAGAAATGAAATATGCACCAGAGCAACCAAGGACTAAGGCACCAGAATGAGTCAGTTCCCTATGAGAGGTTCAATGAAATCCACTCTCAGCTAGCAGAATTTAGTTTCTCTTAAAAGACCCCATGCAAGTAGTGTCTATGGTGCTTCCATTTTCTTCTGGCTGCAAAGATAGTACAGTAGGCAGAGTGATTGTCTTGCTTATGGTGACCCTGGTTCAATTTCCTGTATCCCATATAGTCTCTGAGCCCCACCAGAAATCTTGTTTTTGGTTCACACCCAGAGGTGCTCAGGAGTTACTCCTGGTTCTGTGCACAGAAATTTTTCCTGGCAAGCTTGGGAGACCATATGGGATGCCAGGGATCAAAGCCTTGTCAACTGCATACAAGGCAAATACTCTACCCACTGTGCTATCATTCGATATTAATGCTCTAGGTGTACAAGTAAAGTGAGATGGGGGACTTCCTGTCTTATTGGCAAGGACATGGGTTTATAGAGAAGCTTATTAAAGTTCATTACATGATCGTTGCAAAATTCATGGCAAATTTTTTTTGCAGAAA
>PVKC010051574.1:0-10398 GCA_004027635.1 Crocidura indochinensis | reverse complement strand
ATAATTGTTTGTACAATGTTTTTTTTTTTGAACTTCTTCAGTTGTATCCTGATGAGTTCTTTGAAATGACATATCAGACATTTATTAATGTGTGGGCAAATGATCAGAGTTGAGAATTGTTTTTCAGCATTGTCTATCCCTCAGATATGTTAAGAATCATGGATGGCACTTGACTTATCTTGCCAAGGTAACCACATGCCAAAGTATTGATAAGATTCAAGTATACTTAACTGAATAAACAGAAACAAGAATGTGATATCTGATGCTTAGACCAAGAAATGGGAGAAAGCAGAAATGAGATAACTAGAAACAAAGAGCAAGACAGATAAAATTAAATGGATGGGCTGGAGAGAGTACAATGGGTTGGGTGATTGCCTTTTACTTGTCCTAATCACATTTGTTCTGGGACTCCAGTTATGTTTCCCCAGCACAACCTGGCATGATCTTTGAATACAAATCAAGGAATGAGCCCTGGGCATAGCAGGGTGTTCCCCCCCAAATTAGAGCACTTTAAATGGAGCTTATAAAACTTGATAATAAGTACAACAAATTCAAATAATTAAATGTCCATCTAATTCAGCTTGTCTCATTAATCTTGGGGAGCCTTAGAATGACTCAATGAATGAAAGTTTTTAAACCAGCTCTCTATGAGCAAGAAGGACCGGCTCATGCTATGAAGCTTACCACAAAGAATGGTAAGTGCAGACAGAGAAGTAACTACACTAACAACTATCATGCCAATGTTAATGAGTGAGAGAAGTAGAATGCCTATCTCCAGTACAGACAGGGGGTGGGGGAGGAGGAAGATGAGGTAGTGGGGATGTTGCATTGGTGAAAGGTATCTTTCTTTTTTTTATGACTGAAATCCAACAACAAACATGGTTGTAATCATGATGCTTAAATAAAGATATTTTAAAAAGTTAAAAAAAGAAACGAGCTCTCTAGGCAAGTCAGTAGCCAAAATTTTCTAAAGAAAATTCAATAAATAGCAATAAGGAAATGCTTACCCCAAAAGAAGATCATATTATACTTACCCCCATATCATAAATTTGTAACTATTTATCTAATTTTTTTTACCATAAACCTAGTTTTATGTACACTGATGACTGTAAGAAAGTAAGTTGATTCAAATTAAAGTGCAAAAACAAATGACCTCAAGAATGGATAAAATGTAGTTAAATATTGGGGCTTGAGCTGTGGCACAATGGAAGGATGTTTGCCTTGCACACGGCTGACATAGGACTGACTGCAGCTGAATGCCCTGGTGTCCCATATGAACCCCAAACCAGGAGCGATTTCTGAGCACATAGACAGAAGTAACCCCTGAGCGTCACTGGGTGTGACTCAAAACACACACATATGCACGCACGCACACACACACACACACACACACACACACACACACACAAATAGCTAAGTATTTACTGATGACCCTGAATAAACTGATGTCCTAAAATATGATATTCTTATTCCATTTTTGATTCAATGCTCTTTTTTTCTTCTTACTGTTGGACACCCAATCTTTGTACACTTTTTCATTTCCAAGTGTAAAGATTAATGCAATATTAATGGGTAAAGGCAATTAAAAACTTTAATCTGAATAAAAAGTTACCCCTATAAAAGAGAAATCAGAAAAGTATTTTCTACTTTTGTGGTAGACACACTTCATTTATCTTTCCATCTTTATACCAAATTTTATTAATTAATCCCAATAATTCTCACTCAGTTTTGGTTGAGTATTGATCTTTATTTTTTCCAAATGCAAAATTAGTTATTTGGTAATTAGCACTTTCAAAATAAAACTAAAATAATTCCTTGGCAATATTTTTTTTGTCTTTCAGCATTTTTGCACTTATCTTATCATAGTAACATCATCCTAGCTCATTTATGTTTTAGGGCAGAAACTATTTAAACATTGGAGATATGATATATTTGGCATATGTTCAGTCGTTACTAGTCTAAAGATAAAAGGTTCTTAGGAGAAATATCTGTGCCAGTGCATAAGCAACTAGCCAACTGCCTGATAGCGGATCTTCTAGGTTGTTCAAAGCAAAAACACTGAGGAAACCTCTGGATGGGGTACTGGAGCTCCACTCGAGGAGGTCTGTGTCCTTCCAAAGCCAGGTATCCCCAAGAGAGATTGCTTCATATAGCCTATGAGCGCTTCAAATCTATTTAATTCCTGGCAGCAGTTTTTGCCTACAGGGATCTTTTTTTTTTTTTTTTTTTTTTTTGGTAGTTAATATGTGAATGACACAGGATTCAGAGCAATGGATGATTGCCAACCTACCGTATTTTCTGGCGTATAAAACGACTTTTGAAACAAAACAAAACAAAAAAAAGTCAACCGAAAATCGGTAGTCATCTTATATGCCGAGTATATCCCAAAAAATATTTCAATATGCTGCTAAATGAAACAAACAAGAAAAAAACAGGCCGCAGAGTTTCCAAATTTCTTTCTTGGGGGCTCCAAAACAGTACTCAGGAGATCTGGGGGCCACTTCTGGCAAAACCCAGCTAACCGTGTTGGTGGTTCAGTGCTAGGGTCTGAGGATGGGGTGTTGTTTGGTTCATGTAGTGGGGGAGATTAACTGACGCCACCAGAGAATTGCCAGAAAAGGTGCCTATGATAAGGGTCCAATCACTGCAAGGCTGCTCGGACCGCCTCTCTAACTCGGCCAATCAAGCAGGTTTTTGATGCATGCAAATTAGACAATGTTCTGGACCCGAATCTACACTGTCAAAAGCCTGCCCAAATGGGCCAGAGTCAGAAAAGAAGTCTATTCCAGTATACCCTTTGAACCTTTGCTTGTTGTGATTGACTCACTGTGGTACATACAGTTGCAGCACAGAACCATTCTGTCTGATACAGCGAATATAGGCCTAAACCTATGTTTTAACTGCAAAATTTAGGGGTTCGTCTTATATGACCAGTCTTATATGCCGGAAAATATGGTCACTTTAGTACATTTACTTTTTAGTGTCATTTTGGGTGACTTTTCTTGAAACTTAAGACTAAGTCATTGGAATTTAGAAATACACAGGACTGAGTGCTTTACACAGCCACTCCTGCCCACACTAGCAATACATTTCTTACCTAGAAAGCTTGAATGAGAACAAGGGACCTCCATGATATGTTTACCTCTTTGTACCTAGAAAGAAGGGACCAGAGCAGGGAGACTCACCTTTGCCCCTGACTTGGGCCTTTCTATTTGCCTTAGTTTTCCCCCACTAGTGCTCCCATGCACGATGTACTACACAAGTATGCGCTGGACACTTGCACACAGCATTGTTAGCTGGAACAGGCCATGGAATTTGTTCTGGTATCTTGCAAGTATTCAAGAGGATTTCAAGCCATGTGAAAATTTCCCTGCTTTCTAGAGGATGGAAAGTCACCTTGTAGATTCTGAAGCACTATCATGTTTTAAAGAGAAATGTCTGGGGCCAGAGCTATAGTACATCGGGTAGGGCACATCCTTTGCACACAGCACTCTGGGTTCCAACCCCAGCATCCTGTATGGTCTTTTGGGCAAAGCCAGGAGTAATTCCAGAGCAACACTGGGAGTGGCCTCCCCAAATCAAAAACTATAATACAAAATTAAAAAGTCAAAACTACTCATTTTAAAGTCAGCTTGTTCCTTGTTATAGAGTAAAATATGCCTCTGGAGAAAAATGTTCAGTTTGTAGATACTATTTTGGTGGTTTTCTTAATATCTTTCCCTGAATCTCAATATCCTGTTCTTGTTCTGTGAGAGAGATGAATGTGCTTTGGAGCCTTTCCCATCCCTTTGGTGTCCCTCTAGGTTGCACCTGCAGGCCCTCAGGCCTCTCTCACCCATACAGGTGGACTGCAGGGAATATTCACATAGAGCAATAGAAATACAGAATATTCACTGTCTCCTAAAACATAATGTTAATTTTTAAAAAAAATCTCTTGAAATACTCCCACTTCCTCCCCCAACCCTCTCTAAAGCCTTTAATTCTTATTTGTTTTAACCTAGTGCAGAAGGACTGAAAAACTGACACACCTTCTGATAGTACAATAGACAGTAACAATATGTTATAGTGAATCTCATTTTTTGTTATGAACTTTTTAAATGTATGTATGAAGATAGTCATACATAAGTGTACACAGTGTTCAAATACTGCTTCAGTTCACTTGGGTTCTCTGTGTCTACATGATAACCAACATTTTACAGGGTATAAGTCATGTCTAATGTTAAAAAGCAGTGTGCCTGCCCTATTTGGTGTCCACCCCAATTGCTTTTTTTCAAGTTGGGGGTCCCATGACAAAAGCAGCAATAATCAACCCACCAATGGGATCTATTCTGTGGCACATGGACGAGCGATGGAAGTGAAAATCCAAGGCCCACCAGGGCTAATTGGTTTCCTGTAGAGATAGATGACCTTAATTTTCATCTCCCCACCACTACCATGAGAGCTCTATGCCTGCTGAGAGATGGTCTCAATGTCCCTGATGACAGGTCACCAGTAGATTACCCTGCCTATCTGAGTGAACAACAAAGTAAATATAGAGTGGGTGAGAGCTGAGAAAATGTCTGCTTTTTGGAAGTACTTGCCTCAGGTAGATCCAGTCTTAATATTTCTCTGAAATCCTAGAGATAGCAGATCCTGCACAAATGGATATCAGAGTTAATACTATGAGGAGACAAAATAATAAGCATAGATTTACCAACAATTCTGAAATACCACATCATTTCTACATTTTACCTTTGATCAGAGTGCATCCTTAGAAAACAGAATGTAACAAAACAACAAAACAAAACAAAACCAGGACATTTTTTAGAAATCGTATGATGTCTAGTAACTTTGTATGGATTTTTATACAAGCACAGTTTTATGTTATTTAATATTTTATAAAAATAGGGAGAAAAAAGTGCTTAAGGAAATGAAGGTAAAATAAATCTGAAAATCATTCAATATTATGGTGAAACACTACTTCCTCTCCCAATAAGTTTTTGTTTATTGTACAATGCTGGTACTTTTACCAAGAAAAAAACATCTTTGGACCACACTACTACCAACCATACTATGTCATGAGATTTGCTTAGAATGAATGCGTCCAGGTGTTTTTTGTCAAAGATATCTTATTCACAGCTGGTCTTTCTTTATTCAAAGAAAATTAGAAAAAAAAGTGCTTGAAAAATAACTACAGAATAGTTCACTTCAATGGGTAGGTAGTACCACCTTTAAAAACCTATTTTTCTGCTTGTATTAAGATCAAAGAGGTGTACATTCTTGAGAATATTTTGCTCTATGTTAAAAATGCAACATAACCAATTGCCAAGATGAAAGCTGTTTTATTTAAAAATAAATAAATAAAACAGCCGATCACAGCATTTACTCTGTCTGGAAAGTAACATATAAAGTATATTCAACTCTTTAAATGTCAGTGAATATAAAAATAACGTTCTCTCAGAGTTTTGGATGAAAAAAAAAACACTTCAGTTTGACTCTGAATTGTAAATGTACCTAACAATCTTTAAAGACTGTATTCATCAAATACCTTTCAGAGAATAGATATGAATGGCAAATATTTCTATGATCTTTCAGTGGTGCACAGGAGTTTTGTGGGCCACTCTCTCAAGCTGAGACATAGCGTCAAGGTCAATGATTCAATAGAAAACATTCATAAGCAGTCAATTATGGAGTGGTTGACTTTAAGGCTATGTGTACAAAAGAAACCAAACATATCCTTGGAAAGTACTAAATCAGTGCTTTTCAAGGCAGGTATTAGATTCTTTACCTGAGCTTTATATTAGCTGAGCAAAAGTTTTTTTTTAGCATTATTTTTAGATATATTAGCTTATTTACTGAAATTAAGTCATAGTATTTCAAAGTTAAAAATGACCACTCTATCAATGCACATTTTGTAAAATGAATGACCAATGTATAACATTATCAAATGAGGCAAATTTTGGTGCAAAGGGGCAAATAATTTTCAGATTATGAATTTAACAAGCAACTTTGGCTTTCAAAAATTTATATTTCTCTTCATCTCTTCTAATTTTTGATGTTGTTAGTTTTTTCTTGTTAAGCTTTATCATTGTCTTATATGTCTTAGGTATTAACTCATTATCAGAAGAGATTGAGTGGATATTTTTTCTAAATCTGTGGATGGTCTTTGTAGTCTGTTCAGATTTCCTTTGAGGTGAAGAAGCATCTTGCTAAATTTTATTTGTTATTCATTTCTAAATTTTATTTGTCCCATTTGTGCATCTTTATTTCTTTATTTCCAATTTCTTGATCAGTGGTGCTTTATCCTTGAAGGTACACTTAATTTTAGTGTAAAAGAAAGTTTTGCAATGTTATCCTCTATATGCCTTATGATTTCAGGTTAAATATTAATATTTTAACCCATTTTGATATGACTTTTGTGAATAAACTGCATTAATATGTGATCAGAATTTCATTTTTTGCATGCAGCTGACCATAAAGATGACCAAAAGACAAGTAGAAAAATTCTCCATATAATAATCAGTTAAATGCAAATCAAACAATAATGAGATATTTCACACACAGAATAAGAAAAAATAGTGCTGGTGTACATATGGGAAGAAAATGACATTCATTCACTATTGGTGGGAATGTTATTTGGTTTAGTCTTTCTGAAAAACAACATGTAAACATTCACACAAGAAATAGAAATTGAGCTCCTTATGACCCAGCAATACTGCTGTTGGATATATATCTAGGGGTCTTAAAACACAATGCAGAAAAGTCATCTGTACTCTGCAGCACTATTCATAACAGCTTGATAAGAATCTAGAAACAACAGAGTGGCTGAGTACAGACTAGGATAAAGACAAAATAAAACAAATAAAAACATGGTCTTGTTACACAATGGAACACTATGTAGCTGTTAGAAAAACGGAATCAAAATTTTGCTATGCATGGTTGGATATGGAAAATATTTTGTTGCATGGAATGAGTCAGAAGAAGCATAAATTTCACTCATTAGAAAGATATACAATAATAGTTTGATAAAAATATCCAAAGACAATAGAGACAAAGGCCAGGATGACTCATAGAAGGAAGAAATCATGCACCAAAGAGGGGGAGAGTAGCTGTGGTAGGGAAGGGACTACTCTGACAGTGATAGCTGGAAATGATCACTGGAAAAGAAATGGGTACCAAAAAGAGGTAAAAAGAGATGTGTGATGCCCCTCCAATAATCATATGAACAATCACAGTGACTAAAATGAGAAAAGGAGATTGAGAGAAATAAAGAGAGAGAGAGAGAGAGAGAGAGAAGAAAAATGAAAAGTGTACCATAGAAGCAGGGATGAAGAGAAAGAAAATGGGGAAATTGGTAGTGAGAAATATGTACTGGTGAAAGTTGTAACATTGTATTATTGTAACTCAATAATGAACACTTTATAACTCTATATCTCAGACTGTTTCAATTTTTGAAAAATATTTACAAATTTTTGGTTGAAGCCAAAAAAAATTTTTAGGTAAAATGCTGGTCTTGCAAATGTTTGTGCCAGATTCAATCCCTGGCACCACATATGGTCTCTGAAGATGGTCAAGATTTATCCTGAGCCCTGGGCTCATTACTTTTTGGAAAACACTTGTGCCCCCCCCACACACAAATAACCCCAAAATTGTCTTGGAATTTATTTGTTTTTGGGACAAACCAGGAGGCAGGCTTGGTAGGTTCACATTGAGATCTGGGAAACAAACTAAAGTCAATGTGTACAAAGCAAACAACTGACCTAATGAACTGTTATTCTGGCTCAAGAAATTCTGTTTTTTGTGCCACACCTGGTAACACTCAGGGGTTACTCCTGGCTCTGTGCTCAAAAATCGCTCCTGGCTTGGGCGAATCATATTAGATGCCGAGGATAGAACTGTGGTTTTTCCTAGGTTAGTCGTTTGCAAGGCAAACTCCCTACCCTACAACTGCGCCACTGCTCTGAAGAAATTTAATACAGTAAACAGTGAAAAGAATGAGTGGAAGGCAATAGAGTGATGATTTTTTTCTCAGTGAATCTAAAATACTTATTTTCAATATTAGATATTATGAGGATCCCTAAATCTATGTCTTTAATCTTCAAGAATTTACAAATATATATATGAAAAAGCTATGAATATAAAATATCAATTACTTGCATAAAAGTTTACTTTCATATATTGAAAACAATAATAATAATCTTCAAGAATTTACAAATATACATATGAAAAAAGCTATGAATATAAAAAACCAACTACTTGCATAAAAATTTACTTCCATATATTAAAAAAAATGCCTATTTACTCTATGTTCTGCCTTATGTTTCATATCTTGGAGACCTAGAATGAGACACTTAAATATTAAGATTTTTTTTTAGTTCAAAGCAGACACTAGCAGCAAATTGAATTCATGCTCCTGAGAACAAGAAACTGGCTGTCAGTAATCCAAGTCCAACCTTGATTTTTACCTTTGAAGGCTAACAGTGAGGAAGGTTTACATTATATCACAAATTATTCTAGACATGAAATCAAGGTTTTCAGCTTTTTTAAGTATTTTTTACTTTCTTTAAGTTTTTTTCATATACGATTACTTATTTTTAATAGTATAATCATGTACTTTGGGCGATATAACACTATAGCTACAAGGGATTTTTATTTAGATTTGGGGCCTATAGGGATATGTAAATACCATGGTAAGGATATTTTTTCTGACAAAATATCCTGGTAGTAAATGAACAAGTTTTAGCTTGAAGGAAAGTTGCATGATGAGCTTAATTTGTATGAGTATTAGATTATATTGTCACATGTTGAGGTTAATTTCTATTAATAGTGGTAGAAAAAATACGCTGTGTGTGTGCAAAGGAGAAATATATCCTGTAATATTTAAATCATTTTTTCTCATTCTGATACTTTCTAACCTATAATATCTAGGAATATTAGCACTTTTGAGAAAGCTTGTAAAATAATGAAAAATCTAAAACTTAGAAGCTCAGAAGTAAATACTGTTTTGGATCTTATAAACTAGTTAATAAAATCAGATATTTTTTGAGTTTCTTCTTTTCTTATAAACAATCTAGGGCCTGGATATGTGAAATGATTTGTTCAGTCATACAGTAACTGACAGAATATGAGTAAACTTTTCATGTTCTTTCGCCCAGTTATTTCTACTTTAGTTTATAAATTATTAAACTCAAATATTTCAATTACAGTAGAATGTAAAAATCTCAAAATTTTACCCATTGAAAACACTATACTAATGATTATAAGAAATTATAGTTTAACAATCTTCATATTTGTTCATGAAATTCATCAAATGATATACCTGTCTTTTACACTTAACTATTCCCAAGTCTCAAGGTTTATTATATTTTGAAAAATCCTATTACTACCCACTTAAAAATAAATTATTTTGTGTTAACTTAGATAATCAAATTATTATTTTTGAAGACAGATTTTTAAAACATAAGACTCACCTTTTTCAATTGTTTGACTATTACGGTCAAATAATTGTGTTGATTCTCATAGTGAAAATGTGAACATGAAGACACTGAGAGCACACACTTTAAAAATACTTTGTGCTTTAAGATATTACAGAAATTTAATCAGAGTCAACGTCCAAAGAGTAACAGAAAAAGTCTCATTTTTTTCTATCATTAAGTTTCATAATGTTTTTTAAGCAAAGAGCACTTGATTTTTTATGGTAAGCTATTATCAGATACATAATATGCTGTGTTAGAAATTGTTCATATTTTCAATTTTGCAGTGCCTTCTTATTAAAAAAAGAAATACAGTGAGCCTCATCTTCACATATATCTATCATGAGTTAAATAATTAACTTTGGTATTTCACATTTCATAGTTTTAATATGTAAAATATTTTTGTATTGTTGGGAATGCACATAAAACTGTAAATATGTATAAAATATTCATATGCAATTGTTTCCTTTGTAAATCTAAGCAACTTACTGCTTTTTAATTTTCATGTTCAATAGTAGAAAATAATTTCAAGTATCTTTAAAATAACTTGGTTCTTCTTTTATGATATTTTTATTTGAAGGTTATTACTGCTTGAGTCATTAAGTAATTTGTGGATAAATCTTTAATTTTTCTTGATTTTTCAAGCTAAGTACCAAATAATATTTAAATAGGAAGAATATCACTCTGGAATTTTGAACCATCAATTATATCACATTGCTGCCTATTTATCAATCATCTTTTTATCAAGTTATTTTCCTACTGATAAAAAATATATAGGGATTTCCTTGTAATGCAGTGGGACCTTACACCCTGAACATTTTCATAATGACCTGACTCAGGCCTCAGAAGAATGGGCATTGTCCATTCACCCCTGAACCAGGGATGCCATCTACGAAATAACCACGGTTGTTTATAACATCACCTGGAAGCAATCCTCTATCAGGGA
>PVKC010051573.1:0-10401 GCA_004027635.1 Crocidura indochinensis | reverse complement strand
CCCCCCCCACAAATAAGTGAGTTAAGTAAAATATATGCATTAAATGTAACATATCTAACAGATGTATAGTTAAGTTATATCTATTATATGTAACAGATTTTAAAGAATTCAATAACTTAAGTACAGTATGTATGTAACCGAGCTAGTGTAATGGTGAGTGAAATAAGTGCCTTCGATGTCATCTTACAGAATTGACAAGTAATTACATTAAATGGAATAGATATAACAATGTTAAGTGTGCTATTGTAAGGAAGTTAGTGTGTTATATATAACAGATCTGACAGATGTAAAAGTGAGTTAACTAAGTTAAGTAAGTTCAATGCATTACATGTAAACTTAAACACTGTGGCTACAAGTTGGTTGTTCATAATGCAGTTTTTTTCACAGATAAAGTTATTTATGATTGAAATACAGTCATACAATGTCCAACAACCTTTACCTGTGCATTTCCTGCCACCAATGTCCCCAGCTTCTCGCTTTGATTTCTTTTTTTTTTTTTTTTTACCTCTTGACAGATTTTTTTAATAAGTATTTGAAAAGTTCATACACTAGTTGTAAAAATGTAAAATGATGGGACTGGAGCAATAGCCCAGTGGTAGGGCATTTATTTGGGAGGGGGTCACATTTGGCAGGGCTCAGGTGTTACTCCAGGCTCTGTGCTCAGAAGTTGCTCCTGGTAGGCTCAGGGGACCATATCGGATACAGGGACTTGCCATTTTCATGGTTAATTTGTTTCTGGACTACATTCGGTTTTGCTCAATGCTCATTTCTGGCAGGGCTCAGGGGTATATAAGAACCAAGTTATCAAATCTGGGTTAGCCATATACAAGGCAAGTGTCCTACCCACCATACATCTGACCCTTCTCCCTATTTTCTTATGGGTTAAGTTTTGTTTGGGGCCAGACCCAAGAATGCTTAAAGCTTACTTAGCAGGAGTTGGATACCTGGGATTGAACCCTGATTGCTGAATGTAAAGCAAATGCCTTACCCATGGCACTATTTCTTCTACCTATTCTTTGTTTTGGGTTTTTTTGTGAATACTTCAGCTATTGCATGACTGAAAGGACAGTACAGTGAGTAACATGCTTGCCTTACTGTGTATGTGGTTGACCCAGGTTTGGTCCCTGACATCCCATGTGATCCCCCAAGACTGCCAGGAGTGATCTCTGACCAAGAGAGTAAGCCCAAGGAGTAAGCCCTGAGGGCTATGAGTTGTGACTTTCCTCCCCATTATTTTTTGGCTATTACTCAACACATTAGTTGTCCCCCTATCTAAGCTATTGCAAATAGTGTCGAAATAAACAGTGGGTGGGTTGGAGATGTGACTTAGGGACAGAACATCCCCAGTAGAGGACATGCCTGGACATCCCTGTATGAAAGTTTTTGGGTCTGGCACTATTTAAGGGGCTCAAGCACTAAGTAAGAAGTTTGTGCTGTTTCGCAGTAGCTGGATGAAGCTGGCCTGAGAAGTAAATAAGCAAAGGGAATTCTGAAACCCCTGGAAGAGGCAACACCCAAAGGTATTTTCTTATTTTTGGGCCCCATCCAGCAGAGCTCAGGGCTCTCTCCTAGCTGGCTATGGGATGGCAGGCATCAAATCCTACTTGGCTATGTACAAAGCAAATGCTTACTCGTAATATCATTTTTGGCCCCCGAAGCCATTCTTTTCTTCTGGGAAAAGTCCTTCGTGTTACCTGAAGGGAGAACCCTGCTGCAATAAACATTCGCCAGGGTTTCATTCTTGAGAGAAACAGTCTGTCCCTGATATCCTTGTGTGACTCAGCCACAGTGGGGCAGCAGCACCCCTGTACAGTCCAGTCCACAGGAGCACGGGTGGGTCCAATGCTCATCGGCTGTCGTCCTGATCATCTTCTGACTCCTCTGAGGACTCAAGTGCACTGTCTGGCAGCTCCTCCTCTCCCATCTGTTGGAACCGTCCAGAGCCTGCATCCCACATGTACTTCACAGTCACCTTGAACTCAGCCATCTTGTACCCAAAAAGCTTCAGGACTTGGGCCTGCTCAGGGGTCAGCACGTCGCCCTCCTTGCACACCTCATAGTCAGACAGCAGAATCACCACAGCTCTCTTGAGGACAGTAGGCAGGCCCAGCTGTGGTTCCATAGAATGTGGAAACTGCACCAGTGGTCCTGGGTCCAAGCTCACCGGTGAAAGTGGCTTTGTTTCCAGCTCGGGCATAGTCCATTTCTGAGAATTTTGTGAACCACTCATTCACTTCCTCCTTGATGCGATTGGTAAAAAGGAGACCAACTTCACCTCTCAGTTTCTTGCTGACCTGGTGCAGGTTGTCCTTGTACTCATCGGATGGGCTTCAACCCAAAGCCACCATCATCACTTTGTTTTTGCCAAAGAATATTCGGCTGTGCTTCCAGGCATTCCGGATGTCCTTCAGCTTGCTGTTCCTCATGTTGGCCACGGAGAAGATGAAAAGGTGCTTGTATGTGTCCACACATTTCCGAAGCTCTTCAATCAGGTTCTGTTTGAGTTCCAGGCCTTTCTTGGCGGTTTTGGTGAGGGACACTTTCTTGTCTCGCTTGGACTTAGACATGGTGCTGCAGACACGTGCGACGTGAGGCCGGGCCGCCTGTTCTCGCTTTGATTTCTAAGTGAAATTTTAAACTTCTTGGTCGATGTTTTTTATTTTGGTACTAAAATATATAATAGAGATGTACATCAGTACTCTTATATATTTAAAAAAGACCATGTACCAGGGCCACTGTGATAGGGTGCCTGCCTTGATTGCTGACAACCTAGGTTCAATCTCCAGTACTCATATAGTCCTCCAAGTTTGCCAGAAGTGATCTCTGAGCACAGGGCCAGGAGTAAGCCCTGAGCACTGCTGGATGTAGCCCCCAAACAATAATAACAAAGTATTCATGTGCATATATGTAGACACATTCTGTATACAAGTAGATAGCATAAACCAGTAAAGGTTATATAATAAAGGCAGTGTTTAAGAGAGTATTAATTTGCTCATAAAATCTATTCTTTATGGAACCTGTCAAAGCATGTAAAAAATCAATGATCTTTCTCTTTTTCAACAAGTCCTCGATTGTTCCATCTGTCCTGTGTTCCTCTTTCATATTTCCCTTTCTTTCAAGCAATTCTCCATTGATAGAACATGGAAGTTTCTAAAATCAAAGGTTTCCAGATATGAATATTTTGTAACATGCAGTGATATATTTTTAGCTCCATCTCCTCATGTCTTGCAAAACTGGTTCTCCCACAGTTCCCTTAACTCTCAGTTTATAATTTTAGATATTTTTACTAGATGTTGGCAGAGCTGATGTTGGCCAAGCACAGATCTCGCTGGTTATTTCTCTGTGCTCCAAGTTCTAAAAATAAGAAACATTTCTTGAGAGTTCAGAGCCTGGAAGGATGATCATCTAATTGCTTCTCTGTCTTGAAAATATACTCTGCTACCCTGCTTTTCCTTCCCTTCCTGAGCCACTGACACCAAATTCACAAGATAGACTTGTTTACCACTAACCTAACTCAAAAATAAATCAGGTTAAAAATGAAGACATTGTTTTTGCAATACTGAAAATTTTAGAAACAACAAAAACCTACACATTGGCATCAGAGCGATAGTACAGTGAGTAAGACACTTTTCTTCCACACAGCCAACCCAGGTTAGATCCCCAGCATCCCATATATACCCCCAAGCCTGCCAGAAGTAATTTCTGAGTGCAGAGCCAAGAGTAACGCCTGAGTGCCACCAGATGTAGTCCAAAAATAAAAACAAAACCAAAAAAGGTCTGTAATACCTGTTTATATAGGCACTTGAGTGATGGTAACAGCTGCCTCATTTCTACCAAAGCAAGTAAGAGACTTTTTTTTAATAATTTTTATTTTGACCAAAGTGGATTACAAATCTTTTACAGTAATATTTTAGGTGCATAGTGACATTGAATCAGGGGCATTCCCAACACCAATGTTGTCTTCCCTGCACCCCTTTTCCCAGCATGCATCCCATATCCCCCTTTTTTGCCCCCCAGGCTGTTAGTATAAGTGGTCCCCTCTGTAGCTTGTTGTAGATTGGGTATCGATTCTGTTGTCATTGACTTTGGATTTGTTGTTTAAGTCTGATCATTTTTTTTATTTCAACTCAATGCTCATACAAGTGTTTGGTCTTGGTATCATCCATTACTTCCCCTTCAATTTATGAGACAGAACAAGATGATATGGTTCTGTTTGAAGAAAAAAGGGGGAGAGCAAAAACTAAACAAAAAACTGGATGAAGTTCTAGAGGCTATAAATGTCAATTTAAGAGAAGAAAGGGGAAAAGGAAGAAAAACATAGCAACAGTACAAAAAATATCGAACAACAACAACAACAAAAAAAAAAACGAAAAGCGCCACAGCAAATAAAGACAACAACCAAACAATAACCATGATCCCAAAATAAAACAAAGCAAGAAATACAAACAACAATAACAAAAGAAAAAAGATTTGTGCTTTTTTTCTTCTGCATAGGCAGAGTAAATATTGGGGAGATTAGAAAGGGAATTCCCTTTGATACAGGGTTTCTCTGCCCTTGAAGCATACTGTCATGGAAATAACTACAAACTCTGTTCATGTTCTTTTACTCTCCTCTAGATCTTTTTGTGGTGTCTGGGAACCTTCCACTCAGTCGTGGATAATAAAATCGGGTCTCTGTAACTAGAGATCTTGGTATTTGCAAAGGTCCTAAGATGGAGCCTAGGACAGAAGAGACTTTTACCCAACCTTTACCATGTGTAAAGGTTCTTCTTTACAGAAGAATAAGGTATCAGACACTTCTTTCATCAATATTTATTAAAATTACACTGACAACTAATGTGACAATGTCAATGAGTGAGAGAATACAGGCAAAGGAGGGAAGAAAGAGATTGGGGATATTGGTGATGGGAATGTTGCACAGTTGAAAGGGAGGCCTTTTTTTTATGACTGAAACCCAAGTACAGTCATGTTTGTAATCAAGGTGCTTAAATAAAGATAAAAATATTTATAAAAATATATATTAATAATGTCCCTATAATAATCAAAGTTTTGGCTCTATGGACTAGAGTGTGCTCTGCATGCAGGAGCCCCAGTTTTAATCCCCGATACTGTGTGGATTTCCTCATTCCTGTGCATCACCAAGAATAACACCTGAACATTAAGCCAGTGATCTACTTCTGGATGTGGCCAAAGCAAACTATTTTTTTATGTTACTATCAGGAAAAAATGGACAGATCCTCAAAATAAATCGTACATTATTCTATCCAGAGAGTGAAGTTCTATACATCACTGTTCAAACAAGTGGAAATGGAGATAAACAGATAGGACTATATTAAGCTGAGATGCTTCTGCACCTCAAAGGAAATAGTGCCTCAAATACAAAAGCCACCCAAGAATGGGAAAAACTATTCATCTAATACCCCTCAGGTAAGTGGCTAATATCTAAGATATACAAGGTACTGACAGAACTTAACTGTTGCATAAAAGCCCTTTGGATGGGCTGGATGGTGGTGGATGGATGGAGGAACGAGAGGCCTTTCTTCTCCAGCCTGGGCCATGTGTATGCAACTCCCTTTAGCCGGTCGGTCTGCAGCTTTCACGATAGTGGTGGGGAGAAAACTCACAGGCAGTCAGGCTTCTGGAGATATCATATTTATTCAGCCCTGGCCGACATGTGTGACCTATCATAGCCATTTATGCTGGATCCCCTTATTCAGCCCTGCATTGTACCTTGTTCCTCAGCCATCTCCTCTCCATTCATCTTCCTTGCTCAATCTCTCCAAACTCCTCCCCCAAATCTCCTCCCAAACTCCCTCAGGTCATACCTTTTGTGACTCACCGAAGATCCCACCCAGAAATGGGCAGGTCTTTCTTGTAGGTACGGTTACACAGGAAGAATGAGGGATGGGGTAACAACAAAAAAATCTAACCCCATCAAAAAATGGGGAGAAGAAATGAACAGACACTTCCTCAAAGAAGAAATACAATTAGCCAAAAGGCACATGAAAAATGCCCTACATCACTAGTTATCAGGGAGATGCAGATCAAAACAACAATGAGGTACCATCTCATGCCACAGAGACTGGCACACACCACAATGAACAAGAACAATCAGTGTAAGCATGGATGTGGGGAGAAAGAAATTCTCATTCAATGCTGGTGGGAATGCTGTCTAAACCAGCCTCTATGGAAAACAATATGGAGATACCTCAAAAAACTGGAAATTGAGCTCCCATATGATCCAGCTATACCACTCCTAGGTATATACCCTAGGAACACAAAAATACAATTCAAAAATCCCTTCCTTACACCTATATTCATTGGAGCACTATTTAGTATAGTCAGAATCTGGAAACAACCCAGATGCCCAACAACAGATGAGTGACTAAAGAAACTGTGGTACATATACACAATGGAATACTATGCAGCTGTCAGGAAAAATGAAGTCATGAAATTTTTCTATATATGGATGGACATGAAAAAATATTATTCTTAGTGAAATAAGTGAGAGGGAGAGAAAAATGACACTGAATAGTCTCACTCATCTATGGGATTTAAGAAAAATAAAACATATTATTGTAATAACACCCAGAGAAAATAGAAATGAGGGTTATGATATGAAGCTTACCACAAAAAGTGGTAAGTGCAGTTCAAGAAATAACTACACTAGCAACTATCATGATAATGGTAGTGAGTGAGAGAAATAGAATTCCTTTCTTGAATACAGGCAGGGGATGGGGAAGAAGGGAGGTGGGTTTATTGATGGTGGGAATGTTGCACTGGTGAAGGGGATGTTCTTTTTTATAACTGAAACCCAACTACAAACATGTTTGTACTCATGGCGCTTAAATAAATATATTATTTAAAAAAATAAATTGTACATTATTCACTCCAGAATGTGAAATTGATGCAGCACCAACTCACTTTTGTTTCCCATTTACTAATTCTCTCTCCCTGTCTCTCTTTCTCTTTATCTCTCTGTCTCTCACTATCTCTCTTTCTCTCTCTGCTATATTTTTCAGTAGTACCTAAGCTTCAGAAGATGTCTAAAAAACAAGCTGATTTTTGGACTGCATCTAGCACATGTAATTACAGCAAGACCAAAATGAAACATGCTGAATCACTATCTGCTGCAAAATATTTCTTTAAATCAGAACAAGGATCATCAATATTAGCTCATGGTAGGCTTAATATTAGTATGTAAAATAATAAATATACTGTACTAATAAGAAAAATTAGAGAAATAAGTGTAGATATGTGTTTATACAGAGGGTTAATACTAACGCAGGTCAGTAGAGGCTGGACTAGATGCATTATTACCGGCAATGAATGAGTTTCTTTCTCCCTACATCCATGCTAGCACTGATTGTTCTTAGGTCTCTGAGACAGGACAGGATATTCCATAATCAACAATTCAGTAGAAGAAAGTCTCAGACTCATACCTTCTCTGCAATATAGTCTTATGACCCGAGGCCGGAGTGCTAGTGCAGCAGTAGGGCATTTGCCTTACATGCTGCTGACCCAGGATGGACCTCGGTTCGATCCCTGGGGTCCTATATGGTCCCCCAATCCAGGAGCGATTTCTGAGCGCAAAGCCATGAGTAACCCCTGAGTGTCACTAGGTGTGGCCCCCCGAAAAAAATAAAAAATAATATATATATTATTTTATATTAGGTTTTATATATATATATATATATATATATATATATATAATCTCATGACCCTTGGGTATGTTCAGGCTGAGAGGGCCTAGAAACACCCCAACAGTATTCCCAGCACTCAGACCTTTGTGTCTAAGTTCATTCTCTAACAAAAGAAACCATGAAGAAATGGTCAGTCTAGGTCTGAGCAGAGAAGATGAACCTGAGATAATGTTCATAAGGAACTTATTTTAATGTAGGTATGCATGTTTATACTTTATACTATATGCATCTCCATTTCTCTCTGTTACACACACACTCACACACACACACACACACACACACACACACACACACACACCAATGGTGATTAAAAACCAATTGTGTGTGAGGGGCCCAGGAGACAGCATGGAGGTAAGGCGTTTACCTTTCATGCAAAAGGTCATCAGTTCGAATCCC
The DNA here is from genome assembly GCA_004027635.1 of Crocidura indochinensis. Lineage (NCBI taxonomy): Eukaryota > Metazoa > Chordata > Mammalia > Eulipotyphla > Soricidae > Crocidura > Crocidura indochinensis. Next base: position 2,302 of record PVKC010051573.1, on the reverse strand, counting down.
GATGCCCCATATGGTCCCCTGTGCCTGCCAGGAGCAATTTCTGAGCATGGAGCCAGGAGTAACCCCTGAGCACTGCCAGGTGTGACCCCCCCCCAAAAAAAAAAAAAAAAAAAAAACAATTGTGTGCTGCCTGACACACAGATGATCCAGGCTCCATCTCTTACAGTCCCCTGAGCTCCACCAGAAGTGATCCCTGAGTGCAGAGCCAGAAGTAAGCCCCGAGTACCACTATGTGTGACCCTCTTCAAAATCTAAAAAAAAGAGTCTTTTCAGTTTGATAGTAATGTGATCCTATGACCCCAGGCCACTGGTGAGGAAGAACATAGGTAGAGTATTGCAGCCTGGCAACCTCCAATTGTTCCAATTGTGCTTTTGCCTAATCAGGGACATCTCCAGTATTTTTGCATGTCACTGGAAGGTCCTGGGGAGAAAGAGCAGGTGTTGTGTTGTCTCTAGAGTGAAAAGTTCAGTAGAGCTTGCAAATGGCTTCTGACAGCAACACCTGTTCTCATTAGGCCACCTCTGGTTTGTGATCACTAGAAAATATTTCTGCACAAGTAGCTCCAGTCTACACTAGCATTGTTTCAAGGGCCATATTAGGTTATTGGTTTTCCTTTTTGTAAAGGACAATTAAATTCTCAAGTAAAATTATCAGATAGGGTTTTAAAATTTGGGCAGTCGGAGGCAGAGAGAAAATAAGCCTTATGGATCACCACCCCATTGGGAGTAATCCCTGAATACAAAGCCAGAAGTAAGCCCAGGTTTGAGGAAAAAAATTGATTAAATATTACATATTAATTAATGTGGTTATAGTCACATTAAAATTTATTTTTAGCAATAGTATTTTATATACAGTTCCAGGACATAATAAGATAATAGAGGGCATGTCTTTATTTCATCTTTGCTCTTAATTTTTATATTGCTTCAGTATATGTGCAATGTCATAATAAAAAGCTACTTTTGTCTCTGCTAATTTATATATTTAGCATATTAAATTTCTATACCTGTTTTTTGTTTGACTAAAAATATGTGTTGTTTCTCTTTAAAAGATAATCTATTTAAGAAATAGAAAAAACAGCCGAAAAAGACATGATAAAGTGTTAATAAACTAATTTTCTATCTTAAAAAATAACATATTTCTCAAATTTTTCCATGAAGTGTTTGTCTTCCTGATGGAAACTTCCAAACTATTTTCATTTGCTGTATAAAACTTGCCTGAACAGTCAGGTCTGAGCACAGATGAGAGAACTAGGTGATACCTGGATGACACAAATCCAGGCTAAGTGCTGGGCTGTTTTCTTTAAATCTATGACACTTCTGAGGTCTTATAAGGTAATCTTAATACTCTACCTATGTGATCTATGAGACAAAGTCAGAACTAGTTGTAGGGAAAATGAGCTTAATGTCATAGAAAGATCACTCAGAGCACTGAAAAATCTTTTCCATCGAGAACTCCTCAGTGCTGATAATTTGAAACTATTTGTTGAGGGGAAAGGTTCCCTCAAAGTGCTCAGGAAGCTCAGTGTCCACTCCCAGCAATCCTTAGCAAACCAGACCAGCAGTTTCCATGCCAGGACATAAGAGGACAATGTTGTTCAGGTGATGTGGTGTCAAGGCCTCCTGAGCCACACAATGGAGTTGGGGAGGTGGCTCAGAACCACAATTTGTGACGCTTCAGGAAACAGAAGGCTGGAGATTGAACCCTAGTTTAGTGCATTCATACATGTCCCTTAAACTCTGTACCTTCTCTCTGACCATAAAGCTAATTTTTGTTCAACAATTTGCATATTAAGTTTCAATCTAGTGGAATTTTACATTCTGGAATCATTGAGGACATTGCTAATACCAGGAATGGGAAGAATCCGAGGCTAAGGGTCATTCCTTTGGAAGCTGTGAGCCTCCAGTTGACCAGATGCCTCTTTAATCCAATGAATGAAGCCAAAGGCAGGTCAAGCTTGTTTGTGGCCATCGCTTCATACAAGGCAAGTTCCCCACCTCCTGTACTGCCTCTCTAGCCCAAGTTAAGATTCTTGCTATTTTTAAAATCTTACTTTTTCCCTCAACTTGTATGCCTTGCAGTCCTGCTCAACTAGATTTTGCCACATTCCACAGCCCAGGATTTAGAAGTAGAAACTAAAACTACGTAAACAGACTTAGCTCTCAAGTGATTTGCTCAAGTCTAAGAACTAACCAAAACCCACCAACCCCTAACTCTGACTTCCTTTAATAGAAAGTTTATAGAACTTACTTACATGCTGCAAAAGTAATAAACAGAGTTTTAAAAAACTAATTACCATTTTTT
>PVKC010051572.1:0-10422 GCA_004027635.1 Crocidura indochinensis | reverse complement strand
GTTGAAAATCTAGTTTTAAATAAGTTACCAAAATTAAAAAGATCACCTAATACAGCTTAATTCATCTTTAATGAGTACTAAATTGAAGCAAAAGGATAGCATTCCCAAACAATTGATATCTGTTTCACCTTGCAGAACAAGGATCTATAAGTGGAATGAGTTTGGTTATCAGAACCTAGAGGAGGGAAAGTATTCTGTTCTGTAATCTTACACATGAAGAGTGTTCAATGCCAAACAGATATAATTTTCTTAGTTTATTACAGAGAACCCTAGGGAATTTGGTATAGGGGATTTTTTTAGTTCATAATTTTGTGACAATGTGAATATTATCACCATCTATTTTCATTGGAAATCCTTTTCCTTTTTAACAAATTGGCTTAATAATGTACTTCATAAATTGTGAATAAGATTCCTCGTCATTATGTAATTAAATATTCTTGAAACAATGTCAGACCCAATATTGAATTAGAAAATTGCTATCCTTTTTTTCTTTTTATTTAAGCACTGTGATTACAAACATGTTTATAATTGGGTTTCAGTTATAATAAATGAACATCCCCCTTTACCAGTGTAACATTCCCACCACCAATGCCTCCCCAACTCCTTCCTCCCCCACTCCTGCCCACATTCGAGACAGGCGTTCTACTTCTTTCACTCATTAGCATTGTCATGATAGATGTTAATGTAGTTATTTCTCTAATTGCACTATCTTCTCTTTGTGCTAAGCTTCTTATTGTGATCTGTTCTTCCTTTCCTCATCTCTATTGTCTCTGGGTGTTATTACAATAATGTCTTTTATTTTTCTTAAATCCCATAGATGAGTGAAACTATTCTGTGTCTATCTCTCTCCCTCTGATCTATTTCACTCAGCATAATAGTTTCCATATCTATCAATATAGAGAAAAAATTATGACTTCATTTTTTCTGATGGCTGTGTAGTATTTCATTGTGCATGTGTACCACAATTTTTTTAGCTACTCATGTGCTGTTGGACATCTGAGTTGTTTCCAGATTCTGGCTATGTAAATAATGCTGCAATGAATATAGGTGTGCAGAAGGCATTTCTGTATTGTGATTTTGTATTCCGAGGTTATATCCCTATGAGTGGTATAGTTCTTAATCGATTCTTGTAATGATTAGGAATCAGAGCAATCGTACAGCAAGTAAGGTGCTTACCTTGTACATAACCAGCTGAAGTTTGTTCCTTGTCATCCTAGATGGGCCCTCAAAACTGCCAGGATAATCTCTGAGCACAGAGTCAGTCCTGAGTTCTGTTGAAGATAACCCCAAACCAAAAAAAAAAAATGATGTATGCTAATATTGATATAAGTGGCATATTATTGATGAATATGGTATTGTGATGGCATTAGCATAATGAATAAGCTAATGAGGAAAAAAACACTGGGTTAATGTTGAGAGACTAGTAAACATGAATACAAGAAGCATTGTTTATGACTGAATTTAGCTGTTTAAGCTGTGAGAAAGATTTATCTATATTAGGCTTCTGAGTTGTATTCTACTGCCAAGTTCCTCTTCATATTTGCATTATTATCATTTTTCTAATACAGCATTCTTGTTTCTCTAATATCTTGGCCACTCTTGATGACTAAAGATTATTCATTGAATCAATAAATTTAAATGGAATATAATGATCAGTCATGCAGGCACTAACTCTCCTCTCAATCTTGTGAGAAAAAGCAGATTTAAAATGAAAAATCACACTGATTATCACAACCTGTGGTTATACTTACTACCATATAAAGTAACCTGTGGTACTCTAAGTTGAAATGGGCAATGTGGCCTAGTCACGGAAATGAAAGAGTTCATAGAAGACTTTCTTCTGAATGAAGAGAGGGACTGTCAATGATAGAAGTAAGATAACAAATAGAGGGAGAGAGCAAGTGCCAGACAAGTCCCTAGCAAGTTTGTTGGCTTGACAGCTTCCCCTTAAAAGTCTTCAAACTCCTCTTAATCATCTGATATTAAAAGTTCATCAACGACATCTTGGGATACAGTTGCAAGGCAGTCATCCTATGTGGAATGAAGTGGATGGGCATCCGGAGGCCACAACGGCACGGGGCAAGCACTATGGGCAGTCTATTTGAAGTGTACCTGGCGTATAAGATGACCCCCCCTTCCACTTGGAGGCATATTTTTCAGGGCCAAAAAATCATCTTATATGCCGGCAAATACGATACTTAAATTTGCATGAACACCTCATGGGTATATTTTCATTTGATTCAATAACTACGTGGTAAGGAAGGTTGTGTAAGAGTCATTTGCTCCTTTGAAGCTAGGTTAGTGGCCTCCGTAAAATCAGGTGTCTGAGAAGTGAAGGATTCTTGATCACAATATGCATGTTTATTTAAAACCTCTATTCTCTCATTTCTTGACAAGCATGATGCAACAGAATGTTGAAGACTTCCCAATAACATCTTTTAGTTTGATTGACAAGCTAGAAAATTGACAAGGAAGTCCTTCTCTAGTCATTATTAGTCTCAAAAATGTGTCTAGACAGAAGTCATGGTCAGGGGACTTTTATGGTTGCTCATCCATCACATTAATAGAAACAGCCTTAGTCTCATCTAATGAATATTTACTGGACATTGCACTTGACCTTGAATTGAACCACTTACAAAGAATGATATTCATTATATTTTTAGCTTGGTGACTGTGATCTGAGAGGTAGCCTGGCTCTCTAGATTATAAAATGAAGAGCATTGATTTGGGTATCATTTGTCTACCTTTATTAGATTGATTAGCTTGCTACATTCATTATTTTATACTCTCACAAACACACATCTACTCACGAACACATATATATATATATATATATATGTATATATATGTACACATACACAAAATGATTCTGGTATTTTTCTCTTGCTTGTCTCTCAAAGGCTTTCAAATTCCATTAGGATTTTTGTTTATTTCCTTTTTCTGGCCAATTATAAAAGAGCTTTAAAAAAAAGCACAGCTTTAGCCTATGCTCTAGGCCAGATGCCCCTTTATTATGTAGAGAGCAGTCAGTGTTTTTTATCATTTATTTAATTTATCTGCTGATATCCTGTTCTGGGAAATGTTAACCTTCTCTGAAATCTGTTTTGAAAATATGGGGCCTTCATTGACTGATCATAGGTGGAAAAGGTTCCTGTTTCTAGAGACTCAGCCTGCTCAAGAATTGCACAAGAAACCAAGATTTGGTCATTTACTTTGTCACTTTGGGGATTCAGAATGATAAAATTGTAATAATTAAACTACTTATGTCACTGCACTTTTAGATAAGGGCAAGGCCGATTTCAGGGGGAAAGCAGTAGCACTGACCAGAAGCAGTTTTAGTGATCTTTATCAAGAGAACTACCCAACCCAAAGGCAACCTATTTAAGCAGACAGTTCCATTCTTGGGTGGTAGGAGAGTATCAAGAGCTGAGTTTTTTTTTTTTCCTTCTATGCACAGATTTCTAAAAGTTTACTGCCTGGCAGTGCAGAAGAGAACTACACTTTTCACTGATGATGCATTTTTACACATGGTTTCTTTTGTAGATGGTTTCTCCTGAAACTAACAGTGAATTGCAAACATTTATTAGAAATTTTATTTCAATAGTAATATTTATTGATAGAAAAATGGTAAACATGCCTTTCATGATAGTGTTTTTTCTATACTCCTGAAAGTCTTGGTTTTTCACAAATTCATCTCCTTTGTCTGGTAGCCTGATATAATGGAAAGAACATAACATCTAAAGGTTATGAATAGTTCAGATGCCTTCTATAAGTGAGGTGCTAGATTCAATTCACACACAACCCTTGTCCATATCCATATAAACACACACAAACCATATAAAGAACAAGTTTTTACTTACTTCTACCATTCTTTCAAAACTGGATGTTAACTAATGATATTATGTGAAGATAGTATGTACTTTTTTGAATCTATTTCTTTAATGTTATTAGTAATATACTTCCTATGATTGTTTTAATAATTTATTTTTAAAATGTAGTATTGTATAAGTTTTTAATAAATAGTAGCTATTCAGTAGGGATTACTTCCTTTTTCCCTATAGTTTAGTTGACCCATTTTTATGTTGTATCACAACCCCTTCCTTTCTTTTTTATTTTTGACTAGAATCAAAGGACAAAGTCTTTACTAATCATCAAAGTCTTTACTAATCATCTATTTAACAATTTTCTATTACCCATAACATAACCTCAGAAAAATTTTTATCAGTGTGAAAGACATAAGATAATACTCAGCAGAGTAACAAAGAAAAAAGATGCCTTATTTATAAAGATATACCTAAAATTTAAAAACTTTTTAGATCCAAAAGAACACATTTTCTAATGGTAGATTTAAAAAAAAAAGAATCAAAAGAGATGAGGGTATCTTTTGGTATGATGTCATGTCATCCCATCTTTATATTTCAGAGATAACTGTCTAGAGTTTATGTTTATATATGCTGACTTACAAATCTTTTGCAAATACATCCTCTGACACTCCCGAGTTCCCAGTGGTTATAATAAGTTTTAGAGGAGACTAAGAAACTATACATTGACATCTTAAAGATCCATTCTTTATTAAATATATAACAGATAAAAATATCTATACACAATTTACTGCTTGTATCTTTTTTATTTGGCTTTCTCTTTGCATCATTGTTAGAAGTTTCTCTCCACTAATGAACATAGTGAACTAGTAAGCATAGTACAACATCTAAGGTGGTTTCTGGTCCTAAGTTATTATTCTATTATATAATTATGAAGCAATCTTCCAAGAACATACCAGGTTTGACAAATGATTTTTAATTTTTCCTCATATTACATTCTGAAAAAAAGAGTATTCACTTTCACAAAAAGAAAATAATCAAACCTGATTTTTCTCACTTCTTGTACTAGAAGAAACGAGTCAACTGATAATTAATCTTTTCCTCTGTATATAGATGGAGAAAAAAGTGGAAAGAACATATCCTTTTTTTTTTTTTTGGTTTTTGGGTCACACCCGGCAGTGCTCAGGGGTTACTCCTGGCTCCATGCTCAGAAATTGCTCCTGGCAGGCACGGGGGACCATAAGGGGGAACCGGGATTCGAGCCGATGACCTTTTGCATGAAAGGCAAAAGCCTTACCTCCATGCTATCTCCTGGGCCCCAGAACATATCTTTTTTGTTGTTAATGATATTAAGTATAAATGTTGCCACCATGACTTCTAACCAGTCCACCTGAAATAAAAATATTAACCTTTCTGAGTTCAAGTTTCCAAGTCTCATTTTGAGGGACATAGTATCTAACTTATAGCTCTTAATGCCTGTGATCATAATTAAACTAGTTAAACCCACCCAACTAATATAAGAACTTGTTTTGTGATCAGATATGAAAAATGTATGGCTTTTTGTAATGATATAAGTAAAAATTAATAGTTTAAGTATCTCTTAAAACTTTTATTTAGTTGATGGAATATTTAAGTGGGCTTAATATGCTTGGTTTATATGAGGAACTTATATAATATATCATATATATCTTATATATGAATTATTTGAAATATACATATACTATATGTAAGTTGATTTATATATTAATTTATTTAATAAATAAATATATACTATATATAAAATTATAAATATATAAAATATACATATAATGCATTTATATCATATTTTGGAATATCTGCGCTATGAATGAACTTGATTACTTGGACCCAAAGTAAGACTAAAAGATACATTACAGCATGACTAAAACCACAACTATCAAAGGTGTAGTGTTTCACTTAGATCATAATCATTATCTAGATTGATATAATCATGGTGAATAATAAATGTGGGATATTTTTGAAGGAAAGCTACTAAAATGCTCAACTAAAAAATAAATGTACCATATTATATCTGACAGATTCAGTTCAAACTTGAGTGGTGGAGAAATTATATAGTGAGTAGGGCACTTACCTTGCATGCTGACAACCTGGGTTCTATTCCATGCACTATATATGTTCCCCTGAGCCCAACAGGAGTGATCTCTGAGTACAGAGCCAGGATTAAGTCCTAAGGACACCCAAGTGTGTGGCCCCAAAAAACAACCATGCAAAAAAATGAATTGGTTGTTTTGTTTTTCTCCTTCGTTTATCAGAAAGGAAATTATGAGGGAGCAGCAGAAGTGACTTTAGGGAAAAGATCATAAGAAGATATGCAAGAAGTCAGGGTGTATCTTATATCTTCTAAAATATTAAATATGAAAAACTAAAAAATTGAGGAGACCCTATGACAAATCCATAAAAACTTCCTTTCAGATCATTTTGACAGCAAATTATGTTGGCAAGAAACTCAGGTCAAGACCCAACCAATAATAATTGCCTTGCATGTGACTAACTCAGGTTTGACTCCAGAACTCCATATAGTCCACAAGCTCACTGAAGTAATACCTAAATGATGGACAAAAAATAAATTAAACACCTCAGGAAATGTTTAAAGAAACACATACAGAAACAGGAATCCCCAAATCTCTTGTATATTTTATAAAGCTCAGCAAATTGGTGTGTGAGTCTCTAGCATAAGAGTCTGCCTTCTCTCATTCCTCTAAAACAAATCCTTTCATTCTTTAATTATCTACTCTGCTTTGGTACCCAATGTTACAGTATTTTTGTTTTCAAAACTACCTTTTAAATTTAATTTTTTCATGCTGAGAGATATGTGGCCGTAGGTTAGCATTCCAAGTTGTTTGTTAGAACCATTCTATGTGGAAGGTATTGGAGAACATGAGAACACAAGACTACCCAGGTTTGTTCTGGCAACAAAATGTTGACGATTTTCTTTAATCACTTAGAATTAGGGCAGTGTCCAAAGGTGACTTTCATTTGTCATTGTGGTTAAAGGAAGTTAATTAATGAATAACATTTAAAACTCCATATCAAAGGAAGTTTTGAACCAACTTTTACTTTTAAATGCAAGTCCTGGGGAAAAGAAGTAGAACAGGAAAAAATACTAAATATTTTTGTATTAGAAGGCCAAGATGTGGAACAATGATCTTCCATTACTTTGCTGAACAAGGAAAAAAATTGTAAAATTAATGCTATATAAATCTTTCTCTGGATTTGGTAAGAAACAGTATTTTTGCAGGAAAATAAAAAATAAACATTTGTACAAACCAGCACCTTCAGTTTCATTGGAGAAGAGAACAACCTAAGACAGAACAGCCTAATATTTCTCTTAGGAGAAGAAATTTTAAAAGTTCAGCAACAGCTATGCCAAAAGTTAATGAGGCATTTGAATTTTCTTGAAAATTATTTTTGAAAATGAATCTCATTATTATTTTTTCCACCGGTGAATCTTATTATTATTAATTACAGAACTAATACATGTAATTGCTCTTTAATTTTTGTCTGTGAATCTTATTATCTTGTCTTTAGAAACTTCTGAAATTATTAGTGAGGCCTATAGAAAGGTATTATGATTTGAATACCAAGTCTTTTGTCTCAGACCTGTAGAGTTATCCTTTATTTGTATAATTAGCTTTTATTTTGGGGGAGAGAATGGTTTGAACCACATCTCACTATTCTCAAGAAATAATCCTCCCTCTGTGCTGAAGAATTATTTCTGGTGGGTTTTAGGGGAACATATGTAGTGTGCTAGAAATAGAATCTATATTAGGACAAGGCTCAAGTGCTTTACTTACTATATGAGATCTCTGAAATCTAGAGAATATTATTAACATAACTTCTACCAAAAAGACTAAACCAACTTCAGTGATTCTTCTTGCTTCCTTAAATAGGTCATGCTTATGTCAATCTGTGTATTAGCTCATGCTGTCCCTGGAACATTACATTTTTTTCACTGTGCTACCATGCAGTAAATTATGTTTGGTAGCTTACAACAGCAGACATTTATAAACTTACACTTCTGGGAACAAGAAGTCTGATGTCAAGGTGCTGTCAGAGTCTTCTGAAGTGACTCTAGTTTAATGCTTCTCAAACCTATTGAGGAAGGATTTCTTTCTCACAATATGTTTTATTCTGTTGACAGTATAGCTGAAAGTTTGAACTGTTCTTGGTTTGTATCTCACACATGCATAATTCCTAAATTAATCCCTAACAATTTTGTGAGTCACCCCATTGTATTGGGTACTTTTGCTGAATACTATTGGGTTCACACTGAAAGGGAACACATTTATTTATTAAGCACTTATAAAAAATTGCTGTGATTATACAGCAAGTAGGTGCTTGTCTTTTATGTAAAAGACTCAGTTCAATTCTGGTATCCTGGTTTGGCTAGGGGGACCATGTATCCCTGAGCATCACAGTATGTGGTCCCCAAACATCACACGCATGCACAGATACTGTGATTTACAATACGATCAATAATAGATTCATGCATGCATTATACCTATGCAACATACAACACCCACCACCATCTTACTCACTTTCTTCCAACGAGACTACAAAAAATTCTCTCTTTCAACACTCTCCTCCAAATTTAATTCTATGGATGAACTCTCTAATTCTGTTGCCTTCTGCCATCAGTAGCTCATTCATAGAATATCTTTAAATTAAACATAAAAGAGATATACTTTTATAACTGTCCCTTTCCTTCTGATGAATTTCACCTGATTTTGGCCTCAAGTTTTATGGATGTAGCAGCAGGTCACATTATATTCTAATTTATTAAACTTGCATAGTATTTTATTGTATATTTATATATAAACCATAACTTCTGTATTATTCACAATTGGACAGTTGAATTATTTTCCTATCTTGGCTATTGCACTAAGTGCTTCAATAACATTGATGGGTCTGTCTTTTATCATTAATTTTAAGGTTTGGGTTATGGAAGCAATTGGTTTCATTGTGATATATAAAGGAATTCTATTACTATTATTTTTTTAGAGAACTCCATATTATATTAAGCACTTTTAGATGTCATTCTTTAAGTATAAAGTGAGTGCATATGAAATTAAAATTATGTAATATGTGTTAGAATTTTCAAGAACAGTTACACAATTATTGTAGTTTCTTAAAAGAAAGTTTTCTTACATCAGTATCAAGGAGATAGTGGTGATAAAGAGGAGACTCCTAGTCATGATTAATTGACTCGTCTAGACTCCTTAAGCCGGTCAACAATGAACCAAGCTACAATGCCAGGATAATTTGTTTGAGTGGCAAGAAGAGCTAAGCCTGATTAACATGCATTGAATGATTAGAAGTGTAAAGGAGAAGTAGAATGGCATTAAAGAAACACCAACTCTAGACAATAAATTAATCATAAAAGGATTAAATAGAAGTTTGGAGTAAAAGAAAATGATCTCTCTTGGAGATATGGGATCCAGAGATAGGAAAAAGATACACTAATGTTCATTCAAATTTTTCAACAAGTTTTAGAACTATAGTTTATTTGTACAGGCATTCTGCTAGAAATACAGCTATTGTAGTGGAGATTGAGTATATGCTAAATCTCTAGAACATAGGCAACAAAACCAGGAAATTATTTCATTTTAAGACAAACATCATGACAAAGATATACAAGGTGTTGTGCTATAAAATAATAGAGTTAGGATGAGTTTGGATGGAGTGGTAAGACAGTACCATTTAAACTGTATCCAGAAGGGATGTTCTGCATGTCTTTTTATCCCCTTTTATCACCCAGTTCTTTTTCAGAGTGATCAATTCCAACTATCACTTCCATAGTAGACCTTGCTCTACTCTAATTGCACTCTCTGCTCTTAGTGGCAAGCTCCTTTTGATCTCTCTCAGATGGGTAATAGAAAAGAAATTAAAGATGGCTTCTAAAATATTTTCAATAATAAAATAAATTTATGATTTTAGAACTAGGAAACTCCAACTTCTGGTTTTTGTTAAACAGATATCAACAGTGTTATGGTTGCAAAGAATCTTAAAAATTCTGAGATGCCTTAATCATTAGGTCCTCTATCATCTGATATCAAAACTCACTCAAAAGATTTTTTATCTACAATACCAAGGTTTTAATAATTATTGCAAAATAGATTTCAAAACCTTTTTCTTCAATAATGTGGACTAAGTTAAATAACTAAAGGAAACCTATAATACTTGAATTCAAAGAATTTTTAGCTTAATTAATTCAAGTCATTCTCCTCATAACACACTAATTGCAGAGTTTAGACATTTAGTAATTAACAGGCATTTCATAGTGCTGTATAACTCCAGCTCTAAAGACAGTTTTAAAAAGTGCAAGATGTGCTTTGACTTTCAAAGGAGTATTTGAATTAGTTCAACTTCCCTACTAATTCTATTATCAATTATTAGTTTTACTTATACAAGTTTTTTTAAATTTTTCTTAATAATATTTCACCAATTATAAAAGTATCATAGTTATAAAATAACTATATCATAATATAATTTCATTTAATGAGATTGTTGAATTTATTTTTGAAAATTACCATTCTTTTTTTTTTTTAATTCTTTTTTTTTT
>PVKC010051571.1:0-10404 GCA_004027635.1 Crocidura indochinensis | reverse complement strand
AAAAAAAAAGTAATAATGGAGCTATCATATGACTCACTTCTTGATATTACATTGAACAAAAGATTTCTTCAAATAGACAGACTCACTTTCATTCATTGCAGCACCTACCACAATACCAATGATATGGGATCAGTCTAGCTCTCCAATAACAGATGAATGGGTTATGAAGATGTGGTATATTCACAATGGAACAACATGCAGCTACAAGGGAAAATAAAAGTTTGCAACTTGCTGAAGCTTGCATGAAACTGGAGGATATGCTAATTAAAGTAACTTAGAAGAACAAGGACAAATACCAGATGATCTCACATATTTATGGTATATAAAGAACAAAATGCTGGAATGTAACATACAAAAATGGGGAATACTGAGATTATACTTGCCCTAGATTATAAAATTGAGAACATCTAAGGACAGAAATCCAGGTTGGGGGTAAAATAGTTGGATGAGGGTAAAAAAGGCAAGGGTTATTGGCCTCAGGCATATCAGATGTATTAGGTATAGCATAAGCTACAAAGCCAACATCACTGAATACTTGAAATACAAATTTCAGTGATAAAATAAAAAATATTCCTGCCAAGGAGACAAGATGTAGTATGTGGAGGGAAATTAAGATTATTGTTTAACTGAAATTGACATTCTCCACCATAATAGGATTGATGTAGAACACTATGTGCTTGAAACAAGTATGAACAACTTTGTAAGATAAAATATAATTTTCTGCTTTTATATTAATATATTTATTTAAGCACTTTATTACAAATATGATTGTATGATTGACTTTCAGTCATGTACAGAACACCCCCTTCACCGGTGCAACATTCCCACCACCAATGTCCTAAATCTCCTTCCTCCTCATCCCACACCCACCTGTACTCTAGATAGGCTTTCGACTTCCCTTGTTCATTCACATTGTTATGATAGTCCTCAGTGTAGTTATTTCTCTAACTGCACTCAACACCCTTTGTGATGAGTTTCATGTTGTGAGCTGAACCCTCCAGTCCTCCTCTCTTTGTCTCTGAGGATTATTGCAAAAATGTCTTTTATTTTTCTTAAAACTCATTGGTGAGTGAAACTATTCTATGTCTATATCTCTCCCTCTGACCTTTTTAATTTAGCATAATAGATTCCATGTACATCCATGTATAGGAGAATTTCATAGCTTCATCTCTCCTGATGGTTGCATAATATTCCATTGTGTATATGTACCACAGTTTCTTTAGCTATTCATCTGTGGAAAGGCATTTTGGTTGCTTCCAGAGTCTGACTGTAGTAAATAGTGCAGCAATGAATATAGGTGTCAGGAAGAAATTTTTGTATTGCATTTTTGTGTTCCTAGGGTATATCCCAAGGATTGGTATAGATGGAATGTATGGGAACTCAATTTCCAGGTTTTGGAGGAATCGTCATATTGCTTTCCATAAATGTTGGACTAGATGGTATTCCCATCAATAAGATTTCCTTTCTCTCCACATCCTTGCCAGGACTGTATTTTCTCACTCTTTGTGATGTGTGCCAATCTCTGTGGCATGAGATGGTACCTCATAGTTATTTTGATTTGCATCTCCCTTATGATTTGTGATGTGGAGCATTTTTTTCATGTGCCTTTTGGCCATTTGTATATCTTCTTTATCAAAGTGTCCATTTCTTCTATCCAATTTTGATGGGTTAATATGCTTTTTTTTTCTTTAAAGTTCTGTCAGTGCCTTGTATATTTTGGATATTAGCCCCTTATCTGATGGGTACTGAGTAAATAGTTTCTCCCAGTCAGTTCCATCTGTTTATCTCTGATTATACTTGTTTGGAAAGTGCTGCTTCTTCCTTAAAGATGCCTTTAGTCTCAATGTCATGGAGTGTTTTACCTATATGTTGTTCTATATACCTTATGGTTTCAGGTTTGATATTAAGGTCTTTAATCCATTTGGATTTTACCTTCGTACATGGTGTTAGTTGGGGTCTGAGTTCTTTTTTTTTTTCAAGTGGTCAACCAGTTGTGCGAATAACACTTGTTGAAGAGGCTTTCCTTTCTCCATTTAGGATTTCTTACTCATTTATCAAATATTAGGTGATTGTATGTCTGGGGAACATTCTTTGACTACTCAACCATATTCCATTGATGTGAGATTTTCTCTTTATTCCAATATCAAGCTGTTTTGATATTGCTTTATTCTTTTTTTCTTTTTTTTTTTTTTTTTTTTTGGTTTTTGGGTCACACCCGGCAGTGCTCAGGGGTTACTCCTGACTCCATGCTCAGAAATTGCTCCTGGCAGGCACGGGGGACCATATGGGGCACCGGGATTTGAACCAATGACCTTTTGCATGGAAGGCAAACGCCTTACCTCCATGCTATCTCCCGGACCCATAACTATTGCTTTATAATACAGTTTAAAGTTGGGGAAAGTAATGTCTCCCATATTTCTTTTCCCAAGGAGTGCTTTAGCTATTTGAGGATGTTTATTGTTCCAAATGAATTCCAGAAATGTTTGATCCACTTCTTTGAAGATGTCATGGGTGTCATTAGAGGAATTGCATTAAATCTGTACAATGCTTTGGGGAGTATTGCCATTTTTGTGATGTTAATCCTGCCAATCCATGCACAGGGTAATTGCTTCCATATCTGTATGCCCCCCCTTATTTCTTGAAGCAGTGTTTTATAGTTTTCTTTGTATAGGTCCTTCATGTGTTTAGTCAGTCAAGCTGACTCCACGAGATTTGAATTTCGGTGACTCTAATGTGAATGGGGTTGTTTTCTTTAGTGTCCATTTCTTCCCTATAATTATTGGTGTATAAAAAGGCCATGATTTTTGTGTGTTAATGTTTTAGTCTGCCACTTTGCTAAATGAATCTATTGTTTCTAGAAGCTTTTGGTCGAGTCTTTAGGGTTTTCTATGTAGAGTATCATGTCATCTACAAACAGTGAGAGCTTGACTTTTTTCCTTTCCTATCTGGATTCCCTTGATAGCTCTTTCTTGCCTAATCTCTACAGCAAGTAATTTCAGTCCTATGTTGTATAGCAGTGGTGAGATAGGACAGCCCTATCTTGTACCAGAATTTAGAGGAAAGACTTTTACTTTTTCTCCATTGAGGATGATATTTGCCACTGGCTTGTGGTAGATGGCCTTAACTATACTGAGAAAGGTCCCTTTCATTCCCATCTTTCTGAGAGCTTTTTTTTTTATCATGAATAGGTGTTGGACCATATCAAATGCTTTTTCTGCGTCTTTTGATATGATCAAGCGATTTTTATTTTTATTGTTTTTGAATTTGTGTATTATGTTGATAGATTTATGGATATTAAACCATTCTTGCATTCCTGGGATGAAATCTACTTGGTCGTAGTGAATGATCTTCTTTATGAGGCATTGAATCCTATTTGCCAGGATTTTGTTGAGACTCTCTGCATCAGCATTCATCAGGGATATTTTCTGTAATTTTCTATTTTGGCAGCATCTCTGTCTCGTGATGTTGGCTTCATATAAACTATTTGGAAGTGTACCCATTTTTTCAATTCTGTGAAAAAGCCTGGCCAGTATTGGTAGTAGTTCCTCTTGAAAGGGTGACCGAATTCATTAGTGAGTCCAGCTGGGCCTAGGCCTTTCTTTTTGGGCAGACATTTGATTACCATTTTAGTCTCCTCAATAGTGATGGGGGTGTTTAGATAGATATGCTATATCTTCCTTATTCAACTGTGGAAATTTATAGGAGTCCAAGAATTTATTCATTTCTTCCAGATTCTCACATTTGGTGGCATAGAGTTTCTCAATGGAGTCTCTCACTACTCTTTGAATCTCTGCAATATCTGTAGTGATCTCCCCATTTTCATTTCTGATACAGGTTATCAAGTTTCTCTCTTTGTGAGTTTTGCCAATGGCCTATTAAACTTGTTCTTTTTTTATTTTTTTCAAAGAACCAACTTCTGCTTTTGTTTATCTTTTGGATTGTTTTTTGGGTTTTCACTTCATTGATTTCTGCTCTCAGCTTTGTTATTTCCTTCTGTGTCCCTAAATTTTGTTCTTTTTGTTGATCATTTTCTAATTTTATGAGCTGCATCATTAGGCTATTGAGGTATGCTCCTTTTCCTTTCAGGATGTGTGCTTATAAAGCTATAAATTTTCCTCTTAGTACTGCTTTTGCTGTGTTCCATAGATTCTGATAGTTTGTATCTTCATTGTCACTTGTTTCCAGGAAAGTTTTGGTTTGCTCTTTGATTTTATTTCAGACCCACTGGTTGTTCAATAGCAGGCTGTTTAATTCTAGTTGTTAATTTTCTTCTTCTGTGTCCCTTTGTAGTTCATATCTAATTTCAAAGCCTTGTAGTCAGCAAAGATAGCCTGCAAAATTTATATCCTCTTGATTTTATGGAGGTATGTTTTAAGTGCCAGCATGTGGTCTATCCTGGAGAATGATACATGAATATTGAAGAAGAATTTATATCCAGGTTTCTGGGAATGGAGTGTCATACACACACACACACACATATACATATGCCAGACCTCTTTCTTCCATTTCTCTTTTCAGGGCTAGTATATTTTTGTTGGGTTTCAGTCTGGTTGACCTATTAAGTGTTGACAGGACTTCGTTGAGGTCTCCCATAATTATTGTGTTATTAATGATGTCTTTTTTCAAATTTGTCAATAATTGCATTAGATAATTTTCTGGTCTCTCATTGGGTGAGTATATGTTTAGTAGTCTGATTTCTTCCCATTGCTCATATTCCTTGATTAGTACAAAGTGTACATCTTTGTCCCTTACAACTTTTCTGAGTCTAAAGTTGATGTCTTCTCATATTAATATGGCCACCCCAGCTTTTTTAAGGGTGCTGTTTGATTGGATGATTTTCTTCAAGCCTTTGACTTTGAGTCTATGTTTGTTCTGTCTATTCAGGTGTGTTTCTTGTAGGTAGCAGAAGGTTGGATTCATCTTTTTTGATCCGTTTTGCCACTCTGTGTCTCTTACTTGGTGCATTTAGTTCATTGTCATTGAGAGAGATGATTTCATGGAATTTAATGTCATCTTTGTGTATACGTTTGTTGTGTCTGATGGTCTGTCTTGTCTTAAATTAGATCTTTCAGTTTTTCCTCTAAGGCTGGTTTTGCATCTGTAAAGTTTCTGAGCTGTTGCTTATCTGTGAAGATATGTATCCTTCCTTCAAATCTGAATGTGAGTCGGGCTGGGTGCAGTATTCTAGATGAAGCATCCATTTCATTCAGTCTTGTCACAATAGTCCACCACTATCTTCTGGCCTTTAGAGTTTCTTGTGAGATGTGTGCTGTACATATTATGGATGCTCCTTTGAATGTAATTTCCCTTTTTTGATCTTGCTGCTTTCAGTATTCTATCTCTACCTGTAGAATTCGTCATTGTGACTAGGATGTGTTTTGGGGTGTTTTTTTTCAACATCTCATCTTGCTGCTATCTGTATTCTATCCCTATTTGTAGGATTAGTCATTACTAGGATGTGTCTTGGGGTGTTTTTTAGGGAGGGGTCTCTTTTAGCTGGTACTCTTTGGCCATGCAGAATTTGATTGCATGCTGTCTTTAGCTCTGGGACTTTATCTGTGTTGATGTCTTTGTTGAATCTTCCTGTGGGACTCCTTCCTGGGCCTCTGGGTCTCCAATGATTCTTATGTTGTTTCTGTTGAATTTATCAAGGACTTCTATTTTCATCTGTTCACATTCTTTGAGTACTTTTTCCACTGTATTATCATTTGAAAAGGTTCTTTTCCAATATCTTGTGCTGTATGGAATTGTTCTGCATTTCATCTTCCAGTTCACTGATTCTGTCCTCAGCTGCTGTTACACTGCTGAAGAGGCATTACATTGAGTTTTTCAGTTGAGCTACTGTGTTTTTCAGATCTGTTATTTCAGTTTGGAGTTTTCTGATTTCCTTTTTTGTTTTCTGTTCATCTAGAGTTATGCTTTTTTTTTGATTTCCATGAGGATCCATATTTTTCTATATTTATATTCTAAACTCCTTATCTGAGAGGTTAATCAGATGGTTGGTATTTTTTGGGTCATTGGAACTATCATCTTTATTCTCTGTGCATGGTGTTTGCCTGTGAGTTTTCCCAATTGTCACTCTTGTAGTGTAACTTTTTTTGCATGTTATGGTTGGGTTCATTTGTTAGAAAGAGCACGTGGCTGTGAAGCAAAGTGGAGCAGCTGTGCTCTTCTAGAACCTCTAGGAGAGCGTTTTTGCTGGGCCCTTCTTGACCCACTAAGGAGAGGTTTAGGACACAGAACAATACAGAAACATGCATAAGCGACACGCAAGTCTCTCCCAATTGGTAATCACTCAGCAGGGGCATATTTCTTTAGTCTGATTTCACAGACAAAGAGACTGCCTTTCTACAAGTTACCACTGATAGCCGTTTTTCACTCATGGACTCAGTCTTCCTTGGGTTTTGGCCTGGGTAACTCCAGGAGAGCGATTTTGCTGGCCCCTTCTTGGCCCCCTCAGGAGAGGTTCAGGACACAGAACAGTAGAGAAACACACACAGGTGACATGTACAGTCTCTCCCAATTGGTAATCACACAGCAGGGGCAGATTTCTCTGGTCTGACTTCACAGACAAAGGGATTGCCTTTCTACAATTTATTGCTGATAGCCAGTTTTCACTCATGGACTCAGTCTTCCTTGGCTTTTCAGCGTGGGTATTTCTTGGAGAATGATTTTGCTGGACCCTTCTCTGCCCACTTAGAAGATATTCAGGACACAGAACAGTAGAGAAAAACGCACAGGTGACACACATTGTCTCTCCCCATTTAGACATCTTTTATATGTGAGATCCTTCATATGTCAATTTCTCTTTGATCTTGCTGCTTTCTAGACCTCTGTATTTCCTGATCTCTGTCTTGAAACAATGAGATCAAAGAGAGATCTCCTGTTTGTATCTATTTTTGCTTTTGTCATCATGATCACAATATGTCTTCAAGTTTTTCTATTTTGTTCTAATTTGGTTGAGCCTTTTGAGTCTCTTACAACTGAACGCAGGTATTTTATTTCTGTGTAAAGTTTTTACTTATATTTCTCTAACAGGTAGTTGTCAAATTTGCCATCCACTTCTTATAATTCTATTTTTTATCTACTATTCCTTTGAATTCATTAATAGCATCCTGGCATGCTGTTAATTTTTTCAGAATTTTACCCATTATATCTTATTTTCTAGTTGATTCCTGCCTCTCATTGGGATTCCATGATTTTCAGCTGTTTTTTACGTTCCTACTAGGACTTTCCATTGAGTTTTTTTTATTTTTTTATCTACTTCAGTTTATCACTCCCAATTATAGATTTTTTAAAATTGTATTCTCATACTTTTCTGTGCTTTATTGACTACTTGTATCATTATTTATTTGACATAATTAAACAGCTTAAACAGCATCTAAAGTCTTTATCTTAGAGGATATTGGGGTGTTTGGTTCAGGTTGTGCCTTTATTTATTAAATTTGGTGAGTTTCTATGTAGCTTCCCTATTGTGTTGGTTGTGATCATAGAGGTGAATCTTAGTATATCATCCTACCCATTGTGGAAAGTCTATTAAGACATTGAATTTTATCTTGTTCATTTCCTCTGGCTGTAATTTAAGGCTCTATCATTTCTTACTACTACTACTACTACTACTACTACTACTACTACTACTACTACTACTAGTAGTAGTAGTAGTAGTAGTAGTAGTAGTGCTACTGCTACTGCTGCTGCTGCTGCTGCTGCTTTGTGAGTTTTTTCCTGTGTTATAGAGAGAAGTAGAATTAGTATAATGAAGTCCACAGAGGCAGGTCAGAGTACACTTAAATATATGGGTTCATTGCATGAGACACAAATGTTTGAAATGTAAGAAGACAAAGAGTTGTTGCTTGACAGAATAAACTGCAACACAGTTCTACAGACATTCCTATAGAAATGTGATAATGAGCTACAAGAAATTTGCATTATTCAGTGGATGGTGGTCTCTAGGGGTAGGATATCCCAGAATCTGAGAGCACAGGTACCCATAAATAGGAAGGAGCAGCTACTTAAGTCTGATTAATTAAGTTAATTTTATTCCAATTAAATTTACATAAATTAGTGAGGAGTTAAAGGCCTAATATGTTGCTTCCAGATATTTTATAAGAAGTTATTTTTAATTCTTGATTTCATACTAGTCTATGTTTTTTATAAATTTTTTTTACCAAGTTAAAGAATATTTACATTTGAACCAGCTCTACTTCATGTACTTAATGTACATGTACACGTATCTGCTCATTACTTTATTGTATCATGCCATTTGATGTCTTTCTGCATGACTATGCTATTTACCTTACTTGTTTTCATATTTAATAAGTGAGCATCTGTACACTTTCAAAAATAGTTGAAAATATTTTTGAGGAATAGAAGACAAACTTGAGCCCCCTGTGCTTCTCACATACCTTACATAAAAATATATTAAAAACCTAGAAATTAGACTTGAATCCATAAAATTTATTGAGAAAAATATAGACAGAACTTTCCAAGACTTAGACCCCAAAGAAATATTCAGTGATAGGATGTTAATGGCAAGGGCTATAGCATCAAATCTGAATAAATGGGCCTACATTAAAGTAAAAAAGTTTCTGTATGCAAAATAAATATGGGATAAAATTAGAAGAAAGCTAACTGAATGAGAGAAAATTTTTGCATTCAACACATAAAATAAGGGTTTATTTCTAGGATATAAAAATTACAAAGGTTAACTATACAGAAACCAAAAAAGCCCATCCAAAAATGGAGCTGGGGGAGGGAAATGAACAGGCACTTTTCTGAGGCTAACAGACACATAAAAATGCTCATCATCACTTATTATAAAGGAAATCCAAATCAAGACAACAATCAAATATTTATCTTATACCAGTGAGGATGGCGCATATTAAAAATAATGGGACCAATCTCTGTTGGAGGGGATGCAGCAAGAAAGAAACTCTCATTCACTGCTGGCGGGAATGCTTGCTGGTTCAACCCCTATGGAAACAAGATGGAGGGTTCTCAGTAAACTCAAAATTGAGTTGCCATATAATCCAGCAACCACTTTCTTTGGTACCTATCCCCAGGACAGAAGGACATTCATACAAAAGTATGTATGCACACCACTATTCATTTCAGCAATCAGTACAATAGCCAAGACAAGGAATCAATCTAGATGTCCAACAACAGATGAGTGGATCATAGGGATGTGGTACATATACATAATAGAATTCTACATAGCAGTAAGAAATTATATAATCACAAATTTGCAGCAACATGCATGAAACTAGAAAATATTATGTTAAGTGAAGTGCACCAGAAGAAGAAGGATAAATACAAAAAGATATCACTTAAATGTGGTGTTTAGAATAACTTCATGAAGAAACACAAGGGTCTAAATGGTAAATACTCTGAACACCATAGGTACCAGGGTATAGCAAAAAGAAATGATCAAATCAAGTGGAAGAGGAAAAACATGAAGCCTTGACTCTCTTTTAGACTACAAAGAAACCACAACAAGGGAAACAGCTGTTTAGATCAAACAAGTGTTCAACCAACCTCTCACTACAAAGACCTATAATAATGTTTTAATGTTTTTATCCACGGAATCAGGTGCAGAATATGATTGGATACAAGGAACACCTGCTGCAGTACTCACTATCAATATGTTTTAGTGCCTTAATTTGATTATGTATAAAATAACTCTTCAACTTCTTTGTCCACAGAAGTTCTTGGAGATATAGGTTGGAAGCTCTAATTTTGCAATTCGGTGCTCTAATGTGTTAGACTCCATATACTGTGCTCATTGTGACAATGTCTTAGTAAAATACTCCAATTTATTCATTTTCTTTTGATTATGTTGTCTAGTATGACCATAAGCTTCTGTCTATGAGACCACTGAAATAGGCAACTGCACACCATAGACTTACGTTACAGGTTCTACTTATTGAGTATGTTTCGAAAATTATTTTTATTCCCTTCTCTTTTTTCTTTCTTTGTTACTTTTCTCCTTTTTTCTTCTTTTTCAATTCAAGATATAGTACTATTAAATCATAATGCCCACGCTGTCAATTTCTTTTCAGGAAAGAAATCTCCATGCACAAGACATGGTGGATATTATTACATAGGGTAACACCTCTCATAGTGCTCTCTACCATATTACTTAGTACTCTAAACATTAAAATTATGTATATCCTAAAATGCTCCATGAACAATCTAATCCCTAAAGCTTCATTTAACAAAGTTCAGCCCTGCTATTAATGAAGTGCCTAGAAATTGGAAAGTCTTTTCCCTCCAATGTGCTGGCCCAAATTTCCTTCTTTCCTTCCTTCCTTCCTTCTTTCTTCCTTCCTTCCTCTCTTCTTTCTTTCTTTCTTTCTTTCTTTCTTTCTTTCTTTCTTTCTTTCTTTCTTTCTTTCTTTCTTTCTT
>PVKC010051570.1:0-10398 GCA_004027635.1 Crocidura indochinensis | reverse complement strand
GCCGGGTGTGACCCAAAAACCAAAAAAAAAAAAAAAGATATATATTAACTGTACTTTTTATTAAATTACAATGAACCATGACAAATTTGTAGTAAATAAGAGTGACAAATAATTTCTATTTTTCTATTTTTAACTTTTTGTTACAGCTATTCCTAAATTTTTAGAATCACAGCTGTCTTCTTGAAGCCTCTTTATTAAAACCTGTAGGCAAACTTATGATGTCTCTCTCTTTTTTTTTTTTTTTTTTTTGGTTTTTGGGTCACACCCGGTGACGCTCAGGGGTTACTCCTGGCTATTCGCTCAGAAGTTGCTCCTGGCAGGCACGGGGGACCATATGGGGAACCGGGGGATCGAACCGCGGTGCGTCCTAGGTTAGCACAGGCACCTTATCCTCCAGCGCCACCGCCCGGCCCCATGATATCTCTTTTTTAAGATTTGTGCAATTCAATCTAAACTATTTTAATTATGTATTTCGCTTTGGGGGCCATCTATGGATCACCCCAGCAAGGCTTGAGGTAGATCATATGTGGTACCTGGTTCAATGGTATACAAGCCAAATACCTTACTCACTGTACTATTTCTTCCAGCTTCCTTTTATACTTTTGACTAGCAGTAGCAGTAACCAGCATCACTGCTAATTTGAGTAATTAACTTTTACTAGAATAATTACAAGAAAATAACTTTTTAGTATATATATTTATATATTTGAATACAAATTCAGTCATTTTCTGTCTTTTTTTGAATCATTCATGCTTAACAAAGGCACACAATTTCTCTAAAGGAATTTTTGTTTGTTTGTTTTTGGTTTGGGGTCACACCTGGCAACAACGCTCAGGGGTTACTCCTGGCTCCACGCTCAGAAATTGCTCCTGGTAGGCACATATGGGATGCTGGGAGTCGAACCACTGTCCTTCAGCGTCTAAGGCAAACACCTTACCTCCAAGCTATCTCTCTTGCCCCAAGGAATTTATTTTTGATAGGGTAAAATTAATGAGATTCTTTGAAAACACTGATGATACGTTTTGTTCTTAAGCAAAGAGTTCACTTATGAACTGAGTTCATTTATGTATAAATTTTATAGGAAATTTAAAATAAATATTCTAGTTAAATATAATTTTATATCTCTTCCATATTTCCATTTTCGCTTCCTGTATCGCCTGTTAATAATTTCCAATTAATCCTTTTTTGAGGGCTTGGGGACCTGAGTCATATCTAGTGATGGTTAGGTTGTACTCCTGTGTGCTCTGCAATCTCTCCTGGTGGTACTTGGGAGACCATATATATTGCTAAGATTGCAAGAGCAAGAGCCTTAACTCCTGTACCATCTCTTTAGCTTCCCAAATTCATCCTTTATACTTATTAAAAGTTAATGTTAAAAATTAATAGTCTGGAGTCAAAAGATAAATATGAGTATAACTGGAATTTATAAAATATATTAAATTTTGTTATAGACCTAAAATTCTTAGTTCTTTTTTTTTTTTTTTTTTTTTGGTTTTTGGATCACACCCGGCAGTGCTCAGGGGTTATTCCTGGCTCCATGCTCAGAAATTGCTCCTGGCAAGCACAGGGGACCACATGGTACGCCGGGATTTGAACCGATGACCTTCTGCATGAAAGGCAAATGCCTTATCTCCATGCTATCTCTCCGGGCCCCTAAAATTCTTAGTTCTAACATTAATTTCTCTACTTACCTGAAGTAAGGTTTAAATTTAAATGTATTATAAATTGAACTTTGTAAATATTATTTGCAATAATGTAAGCATACCTATTATGTAGATGTGCATGTGAAATTTTATAGTCATCAATTTAACCTTCTCTGTATCATGCCAATCCTTATTTGAACAATAGTTTTCTTTCTTTCTTTTTTTTTTTTTGGTCACACCCGGCAGTGCTCAGGGGTTACTCCTGGCTCCATGCTCAGAAATTGCTCCTGGCAGGCACGGGGGACCATATGGGGCACCGGAATTCGAACTGATGACCTTTTGCATGAAAGGCAAACGCCTTACCTCCATGCTATCTCCCGGGCCCCTGAACAATAGTTTTCATAATCATCATTCCATAATAATGGAATAGTGATTATAGCTGATGTTTATTTAGTACTTAATTGCATCAGTTCAAGATCTTGTGGTCATATCTTCATTGCAACTCTTGTAAATAGTGTAACTTCCTCATTTCAGATGACAAATCTGAAATTTGGAGAGGTTTAGTGATTTGCTTTAAAATCAGTAAGTATAAGTGATTTAATACCAGTCTTAATTACTTTATGACAATGTGTCCATAAATTATAAAACATGATTTTTAGTTTGCAAACATACAGTTTAGTTTAGTAATAATTTATTGCATACTTGCCTTTTTTAAAATTTTCTGATCAGTATATTATACACAACATTAAAATTACTTTGTTAAATTTGTTTCTTTCTATTAGTAACCAGATAAAAACACAAATGCCACTAATAGTGACCAGCTTGACAACAATAGAACTTTAACTTTTCTGTTTTTTTTTTTTTTCTTTTTTTGGTTTTTTGGGCCACACCCAGCAGTGCTCAGGGGTTACTTCTGGCTATGCGCTCAGAAGTTGCTCCTGGCCTCGGGGACCATATGGGAACCGGGGGATCGAACCGAGGTCCGTCCTAAGCTAGCTCAGGCAAGGCAGGCACCTAACCTCCAGCGCCACCGCCCGGCCCCCAGAACTTTAACTTTTCATAGTAAATGTTTGGCCTCTTCAGTTCTTTTTCATTTTGTAATTGTGAGTATTTGAATTCAGGTATTTGTTATCTACATTTCTGAAGAAACCACTGATCAGTAAATTTTTCATGAACTGTGATCATGAACTCTGGATCAATTGTCATTATGGCCAAACAGACACTAATGATCTTCAAAATTAAAGGCCAAGCACTCAATGAGTACAAATAGAAGTGAGAAACAGAGAATTTTCTTAAACTTACTAAATTAGACAAATGAACTCAGACTCTTAGTTTACGGTTCAAAAAACATACACTTTAACGTAAACTCTTATTTATCGTTTGTTTGTTTTTGCTGTCTGAGCAACATATAAAAGCAACTAAGTTTTCAAATATAAACAACCAGCATCTTTAACTACAGATGGACAGAAATGTAAAGGGTCAATGCTATGACACAGTGGAAGAGCAGTTTTCTTGTATATGCAAGACTCTAGACTTGATTTCTGTTATTACATGGTCCCATGATTCTCAAGCAGTGAGCTGAGAGCCATTCCTCAGCACACTCAGGTGTGACTCACAAACAAAACAAAGTACAGAATATTGAACCATGAAATTTAAAAGTTTATTTTGTTTTGGGGTATACCCAACAGTGCATAAGTTACTTTCTTGTCACTACTTGGGACTTGAGTGACCAAATGGGGTGCCTGGGATTGAACTATGCTCAGCTGAGTTGGCTGCCTGTGAGGCATGTGCTCTATCCACTGCATTATCCCTTAGGTATAGAACTTAAAAATTTGAAGTGGTTTAAGGTCAACTATTATTACTTTTCATTCAATAGAAGCTGTTTTCCCATTTCTGCTTTCTTTTTTTCCTCCTTAGACTGTGAAAGCACTAAACCACTTAAAAGAAAACTTGAAAATCATTCACAGAGGTGGGTATGATTATTCTTTAATTTCAAAAATATTTTAATGGAAAAATATTGAAAATTATGTGTAAGCCTATATAAATTGCATACTTCTCACTACACATATATGCCTTAAGGAAATACCAGCACATTTAGCTAAAGTATTATATGTACCCTAAAACTTCATTATTAATTTACTTTTATTTTTATTGAGTAGTAAAAAGCTTTAGGACAACTTATTAGTGTGTTGGAGTTAAAAATCAAAATAGGTTTTACAAAGGTTATTTGGGGGGAAAGTGGGTGATTTAGGCCACATGAGTCATGACAAACTCTTGAAGAAGTAGCTCTCTTTTTCTCAGGAACAGGAAAATCTTTTCTACCTGTCCTTTGATTTACTAATATACATAAATTAATCGATGGCAAGGAACATGAGACTATTTCGAATGACTTAGAATGATCATATTTCAGTGCTATATGTATAGATTGACAAGAGGAGGATGAGCATCTTAATATACATTTACATAATATAGTTAGATAAGGAATGGATATTTGAGAGGTTAACACTGTTGAATGAAATTTTTATAATTCTATTTTTAAACTTATTTTATTAAGAGAAAGTTATTAAATTTTTTTAGAGAAGATATTTTGACCATGCTCAGTTGTTTTGGGAATTGCTCCTTATTCTATGCTCAGGAGTCGTTCTGGTAATATTGAGGAGCTAATGTACCAGGTGCCAAACCTGAGTTAGCTGCATAGAATGAAAGCATCTTAATGGTTGGACTATCTTTCTCGTCCATTGATTCTTTAAATTATTATAGTAATAAAGAAATGAATAGAATGATGAACTGAATTACAGAATTATTGAATGAAAGGGAAAATTAATAGACATTGTTAGTGAATTGATAGCCAGTAAGAAGGGATAACTAAGGAGCCAATTAGCAAGAGCCTTTGGCAAGGTAATTAGGGGGTAAATTGCATTTGGCAGCAAATCTGAGGGTGTTAAATGTAGCTGATTTGATACTGCCCCTGATACCACAGACTACCCTGAGTATCACTGGGTTCAGCCCTGGAGGTCCGCAACACTGCTAGGGGGCTTCAAGTTCTGGGAGCTTCACCTTGTGATACCCTGTCACCACATGGATACTTAGGGAACTCCTCTTGAATCTGACTTGCTTGTCTGAGACACACTTGGAGGATCTCCCAAGTCTCTTGAGAAATGCTTGGGAGGCCCAAATTAAATACATTTTTAAAGTTTTTCATTTTTTTTTCTTTCTTTTTGTTTTAATTTTTTTTGTTTTGTTTTGTTTTGTTTTTTTTTTTTTTTTGGGCCACACACTAGGTGACGCTTAGGGGTTACTCCTGGCTATGCACTCAGAAATCGCTCCTGGCTAGGGGGACCATATGGGACCACAGGGATCAAACCAAGTCTGTCCTAGATTGGCCACATGCAAGGCAAGTGCCCTACTGCTATCATTCTGGCCCCAAGTTTTTCATTTCTTAAGAATGAATCTAAGGAGGGGTTGATTTGGAGAGACTTGATGAAAAATCTAAGAAAAATATCAGTGAGAGAGACAGAGCACATGTGTAAGCAGGGCACTTTTATTGCAGGTAGATGACCCAGGTTCATTTCCTGGCACCCCATGTAGTTCCCTGAATACAGAGCCAGGAGTAAGTACTGCTGAATATGTCCTGCCCCCTAAATATTTTAAGAAGAAATAATTATTAGGGAATACATAAGGAATTCAATTTGTAGATATAGAAATTATAGTTGCAGACAGTTTATCGGCTTGCCCTGAGCATAGAGCTTTAGTCTCATATTTTCAACCTTTGCTTGTCTGGTTATAATGTTTGTAACCACTGTATTGGATACGCTGATAATACTGATAACACTGTATTAGATACTTTATTTTTTTATTTTTGTTTTGGTGTTTTGGGGCCACACCCAGCAGCACACGGGTTTCTCCAGGCACAGCACTCAGAAATTGCTCCTGGCTCGGAGGACCATCCAGGATTCTGGGGATTGAACCTGTATCCGTCTTGGCTCAGCCATGTGCAAGGCAAATACCCTATCACTGTGCTACCACTTCGGCTTCTATTAGATAGTGTTTTTTATCTTAGTTAAATCTTTAAATTTTGTGTATACTTTGGTATAAATTTGATATAATTTGCATTTGTATTTTCTTGAAATTCTTGATTTTCTTGAAATTCTTCTATTTTCATTTGTGGTTATTTTGGACATGTTGTGATGGTGCTTAATTTTCTTATAAGTTAAATTTATTCATATTTGACTTAAATGTATTTGAAATGCAAATGACAGATGGATAATAATAATATGGTATATACTGGATTACTACTGAGCTGTTCGAAATGATAAAGTGTTTGCGTTATTATAGCTTTTGCTACATGTATATTTATGGTTATGGTTAAGTAAAGTAATTTGGAAAGAAAAAGACCCATGTTATATAATCACACTAACTAATGCTATAGAAACAAAGCAATGTGGGACCAGAAAGACGGCAGAGCAGTAGGGCATTTGCTTTGCACGCAGCCTATCAAAGACAGATAGAGACTCGAATCCCAGCATCCCATTTGGTCCCTTGAGCCAAGAGCAATTTCTGAATGCAGAGCCAGGAGTAACCCCTGAGTGCTGCTGAGTGTAACCCCCCCCCAAACAACAACAACAACAACAATAACAACAACTAAAGAAACAAAGCAATGTCCAGTGAAAACAAATTCATGGACTGACCACAGAACCAAGGTCATCAAAGGGTGGGTATTAGGGAGTAGATCGAAAGGGCAGTAGGGCTTTATGGATTGAGATGGAGATACTGAATCTTTTTTTAGTGTTGGTCGTGGTGGAGTTACATTGTATTTTAAATACATATGTGAACATGCATTTATATAACCATGTTTTATAACCAGTACTACCATCTTATAAAAAAAATAGCAGGACAGATTGGTCTGGAGGCCATATATTACGTGCTTGAGTCCGAAATTCTATAATTGATATAGCATGCACATCTTGAATACTATAAGAGGTAGCTCCGAAACTTTCAGTACATCACAGAGCCTGAACAACAAATGACAGATCATCACTGTTGAGCCAAGTAACACTGAATTGGCCTCCAAACTCCAAACACTGTTGGGACAGCTCCTACAAATAATAAAAATTAAAACAAAGCAAAACACATGAATTAGTAAATGAGCACAAGTATCATGATAGAAATTTAGAAGACTATTTTTGAATGCTTTCATTTATTGGGAAGTACTTTTGGTAGTGAATTTTAAGTATTAATATTCAGGAAATTGTTCTTATTTTCATAAATAAAAAAATTTGTTTTGTTAATAAAACTTTCTACTTCTGGGGTCGGAGAGATAGAACAGCAGTATGGCATTTGCCTTTTGCATGGCTGATCCAGGATGGACAGTGGTTTGAATCCCTGCATCCCATATGGTCCCTTGATCCAAAGAGCTATTTCTGAACACAGAGCCAGGAGTAATCTCTCAGCACAACTGAGTCTGACCTAAAAACAAACAAACAAAATTATTGTACTTCTATCATCTGGAATTATTCAAATGTTGCTGGTAAATTACTGTAAATTGTGTAACAAAAAAGAATGAGTATATATGATTAATAAAGATGCTTCACATCTTTGAACTTTAAGAACATGCTTTCTAAATTATCTTGAGATTTTTATAATTCTTTGTTTAGCGTATTTCTGAATATGGCTAACAGATTATTACTTGTACAATGAATGACATCTACCACCTGCAGATATCAAACCTTCCAACATTCTTCTGGACAGAAATGGAAATATTAAGCTCTGTGACTTTGGCATCAGTGGACAGCTTGTGGACTCTATTGCCAAGACGAGAGATGCTGGGTGTAGGCCATATATGGCGGTAAGTGCAAAGGACAGGACTTGAAAGTCCTTGCCAAGAGAAAGAGAAAGCCTATGTCATTGGTGTTATTTTCTTGTCTTTATTCATACTATTTCATCATATTAAGGGTTGTTTACTGAGGCATTCCTGTAAGCAGTTTCTATGTTAGTCTTAGATTGTATTAAATTTTTCTCACCTTTGACCTGTAATTTTTTTCTTGATTTATTTATTTCTAAACGTTGTGGTATAAATAATACAGAGTAAGACTTTGAATATGTTTTATTTTATACATCATATTAAAGTATTATTTCAATATTTAAAGTAATTTTTTTAAGTTTTCGACCTGTATATAGTATAAGACACAGGGCAGGAGTTCTCGAACAACAGTCGAGCATTTTTCTTGCAGGTAGCTGACTGGGTTCAATCCCTGGCATCCCATATGGTCTACTAAGCCCTCCAGAAATGATTCCTGAGTGCAGAGCCAGGAGTAAACCCTGAGTGCCACCCTGTGTGGTGCCCTTGCAAAGGGCACAGTATTATTAAATATATATTTATTGTCTACTGAAATTTTGTTGCTGATATTTTAAAATTTATACTTTCTTTTTAAAAGGATCTTTTATTTCTTTTTTCCTCACCTAATTTCGAAGATCAAACCCAAGGCTTCCCATGTGAAGGACATAGTCTTCCACTCAAAGATGCAATTTACCAACTACTTTTGAAATATAAGCTTAACTTTAGATATTTGAACAGTTATTCTCTGTCTAAGAAAAATTGGACTGGCACTTTAGATCTCCATCCAGCAGAATTTGCTTGCAGAGAATGGGACAAATAAGAAGACAAACATGTTAAGACACAGACTTTATCTTGGGAAGCCCTCAGTGATCTTCCAGGCTGGTCATTTATTCTGTACAGTATTGCCCCTCCATCTCCAGAGGCTCCTAATAGGCGAGCCAATGTTGATAGAGACATTAAAGACATGAGTATTCAATACGTACATGAAGAACAGAGGCTGGGACATTAGAAAAAGCTATCAGAAAGTGCCTTTCAAAATATAGGGTAAAGTCGTGACAATTTTCTATTCTATTTTTGTCCATATTGTCTTTACTCCTAAAAGTCTCTAAATAGGGACCAGGAGAGATAGTACAGAAGTTAAGGCTTCTGACTTGGACACTGCTGACCTGAGTTTAATTCCCAGCATCCCATATGGTCCCCTAAGATTGCTAAGAGTGATTCCTGAGCGCAAAGCCAAGAGTAACCCCCGATTAAAGGCTAATTTACTCCTCTCCCTGAAAAGAGTAGCAGAACCAAAACAATCTTTTTCTGTGCCTGCCTTATCCACATTAGCAGCAGGCAGATGTATGTCATTTATTCAATATTTTGAATGTATATTGCAAATCCTTTGCATTCTAAGATCTAAACTATTTTGCTTAGGGTAATATATCAACCTTGGGTTTATTTATTTTGAAGTTTTAAAAGTTTTATTTATGATAGGTTAGCCATAATTACAGTAGATCCAAGTACAAAATAAAATTTAACATGATATATTTTTATGTCAGAGATGAAAACTTTTTAATATATATGATAATAGCTCTATTTTATATCATATTGCATGATTTAATTTATTGGGGGGTGGGGGATTGTTGAGAAGTGATTTCATAAAAGTAAGCAAGGATATACCTTAGTGGTCTAGTACAGTGGTCGGCAACCTGCGGCTCGCGAGCCACATGTGGCTCTTTACACTTTTAATTTGGCTCTTCTGTGTGCCGGGCCTCCAATCCAGGGGTCAGGACTCTGCTCCTAGGCTCTATCAGTGCGCGCCCTGTGTGCAGCCCCTGCAGCTGGTTCAAAGAGTGTAAGATGATACCCAGTATCAACCCTAAACAAAGTTGTGCCCCCAACTTCATCCTTTCTTAAACCTCTTCCTTTGATATGTAAAAGACCACTGAATATGTACTTTTGTCTCTCTCTCTCTTGACCTGAAGCCTCCTGGTATTGAGAATTGGTTTTAATAAAGAAAGGTGTTCTAGCTTTTTGGGCTCGAGGCAGAGAGAACAAGGTAAAAGGCCATGGACTCCATGATCATCCTTTTCTGGCTAGCTTGGTTTATTATTTCTTTCCTGCTACTCTGCTTCTTCAGATCAGGTTGGGTGGGGTTTAGAAATATAGTGCCTGGAGTGATCTTAAAACACATATTTTATTTTGTACAAGATTGTGGGCATCTTCCATGAAGGGATTCTCAACCCAGAATTTTCTTTTCCATGGATTCTAATGTTCAGAGTACTCATGATTAAAATTGTGAGCTAATGCCCTTAAATGCTGTTTTTCATATTGATTATGACTTTCTGCATAATATAAGTACCAACCAGAAATTTTTTGAAAGAGTGGAAACATTTCAATATCTTCTTCTCAGACACAGCTATCCCAGAATCAGATTCTTTTTTGAACACATCCATCTTATGTCTCACTGTAAAAACTACTTGTGAAACTCCCCTGCAGAGAGATATTAAATTCATAGAGAAAATGAACACTGTTGCCAAATACACAAGATTAGCTACCCATTCCTTGTCCAGCTGGGGCTGTACAAAGTCAGAATTTTGCTCTCACAGGAACTGCACTACTTCTTCCCTCTTGCCAACAAGAGAGCACCCTTCCCCTGATCAGCCACTTCACTTCTTCATGGAGAAGATACTAGTAGTGGGCATCAATACTCTCACCCAGGGTGGTGAATAGCCTGGATTTTAACACTTTTTAATTTCACAAATTATCTTTACTGTGTCATCTGTCACAGAGTTTAGTTCAGCAGGGAGATTTTTTGAATCCAGTCTATCATACAATGAGTGTATACAACGTATGGGTGTGCAACTTCTGTTTCTTGTGACTACACAGAAACACTGAGCCATGCATAGTACATCATCTGTACATACATCAATA
>PVKC010051569.1:0-10398 GCA_004027635.1 Crocidura indochinensis | reverse complement strand
AAGAAACTGTGGTACATATACACAATGGAATATTATGCAGCTGTCAGGAGAGATGAAGTTATGAAATTTTCCTATACATGGATGTACATGGAATCTACCATGCTGAGTGAAATAAGTCAGAGGGAGAGAGAGAGACGTAGAATTGTCTCACTCATCTATGGGTTCTGAGGAAAATGTAAGTCATTTTTGCACCAATCCTTAGAGATAATGGGAGGAGGGCTGGAACTTCCAGCTCACTTCACAAAGCTCACCAAAATGAGTGGTGAGTGCAGCTATAGAAATAACTACACAGAGAACTATCTTAATCTAACTCACGAATCAGGGAACTGGAAAGCCTGTATGGAGTACAGGTGGGGGTGGGCTGGGAGGGAGGGAGGTTTGGGATATTGGTGGTGGGGAACTTGCACTGAAGATGGGGGTGAAAAAAAAAGTGAAAAAAAAAAGAAAAAATAAATAAATAAATAAATAAGGCCTCCCAATTCGTATCACAGGCTGTGTTCTTCACACTGACTGTATAGAAAGAGGAGGTACAGTAAATGCACCCCAAATACACCTCAACCCAGACCCTTGCCTGGTCTGTATTGGGAATTTAGGGGACAAAAAAAATATATATTATGCATGTACGAAAATTAACAATGTTACTTAACAGATGGTGAAGCCTAATTTACTTTAAATATTAGACAATTTTCATATTTAATTAAAAACTTACAGAAGGTAACACTTTGGAAATTCCAAGAAATTTCAGACTGCTTCTTGTTGATGAAAACTGCACTCAGTGGGGGATTGGAATTCCTTTCCCCCCTCGAGGCAAAGCGGTTTTGCAGGCTGGATTCAAAGCGCAGAAACAGACTTTTTTTTCTTTGCCTGCTTCTGGCGAGGTTTGAGGTTTTTACCTGGGAAAAGCTGTTTTTTGAAGGATTTGCACATTTTTGCAACATACTTAGACGTATTATCAGCATTTATTGTTTTCAGGCACACGATTTCAGACATACAATTTTTAATGCACACTCAAACTTTTAAATTCACATAAATTGACAAACAATGAAAGTAAATTAGAAGTTCTAAGAGATGAGAAAAAAATTGTGGGAATATTTTTGGACATCTCCAAATTATTCCTGCCAGATCTTTGCTGGCTACTATTAGAAAAAAATTTCCGGAAAAGAAGAAAGAGGCCTTTTTTTTTAAAGAAATAGGAGTCGACTCTTAGCTTAAAAGCAGTTTTTTGAAGAGAAAAATTAGAATTAAGTGCATTAGATTATTTTCTTTCAATTTTTAGTTGGTAAATTCTTACTTTTTGTTGCATTAGACATGACCTGTAATTTTTACAGATACACACACACACACACACACACACACTCATTATTTTTTAAGAAAAAAGTACATTTTTTGAGCAGAGACTCTTAGGGAAAAAATTTTTTTGTTAGATATGCTGAAAATGTTATTAATTTTGATAATTAGACAGGTTTAAGTACATCTCTTCCCCATATTGTATAAGGCAGGTGAGGTAGGATATAGGGCTGGAAAGCACCTGTGCTCATACCATTATCCCAGTTTAAAGTTGCAGCGCTCCTGGAAGCATTTGGAACTGAATTTTGACCGCTGAAAGAGAATAAAACACATTTCTCCCAAGAAGGAGGCCAGTCCTTATCTGCAATGCAAGAAATATTAATACCTGTTTCCACGATTCCCAAGATTTCCTTTTGGTAAATTTTTATAGATATTAAAAGTTGCTGTGTGGCGATCTCATATTTCTGAAGTATTACAGGAGAACAAAACTCTGCAGCATGCAGAAATGCAATATTCAGACTGGTTAGTTTTGAGGGATTTTTAACCTTTTGCACAGGAGAAATAGCATTTTTAAAAACTTTTTTGTGTGGTACTAAGTTTGATTTACCATTAGGCCAATTAGCAGAATCTTTAACAGGATTAATAGCTTTAGAAGGCTCCATATTTTCTAATTTTGTGTGTTGAGTTACAGATGTAAGTGTTTGATCCATCACCTGCAAGATTACAAATATTTGTACCTATGGAAGAAGAGATTAGTTGACAGTTATTAGGTAATTTTTAGAATATTTCTGGTTTTTCCTGCAACCTGAAAGGAGAGAGAAACCAGTGGTTACAAGTTCCTGAAAATAAAATGAATTATTGCACTGCAATAGAGATATATCAGAAGTCTTAGCTCTTAAAATATACTTTACAGTATCAGAAAGAAGTTTGTATGTGAGAATGATTTTTACCTACATTACCTGAATACCGTTCTTGTGACTTGCCACTGTTCGTGGGGTACCTAGGAAACCTGCACAAGACATTCCTTCACGTCTGAAATTAAGAAGAGAAAAAAATGAAAATAAAGTAAGAGAAAAGTGGAGGGATAGCTAGCTCTCTCTGAGGGCCCCAAAACGTTGGAGGGCCAATATGTTACAGATGGCTAATGCCTGCAACAAAAATTATTTATACTTCATGAGTTCTCATACCTCATGCGAAAGAGTGGGATGGAGGAATATTTGCTAACAGAAAATATTAATGTAAAAATGAAGAGACCACAAAGTCACCTGTGTGGGGTCTCCCGCATGTGATGAAAGAGAGACAAGTTTATTTTTTTAGAGAGTACTTTTAAAGTGGAACTGGAATGCCAGAGTGATTGTGGTAATTACGAGGAAAATTGATAGAGCACAATGAAGAGGGCTAGCTGGAATTCTGCATTTCAATGGACCATGCTTTGGGGTGAAAAGAGTTCTGTTTTGGGGGTTCATGTAGTTTGATAGAAACAAAAGAAGTGAAACCCAGGTGGAGGAGGAGCAGGTAGCTGTGGGGGAAAATCCAGGCCAGGAGATGGAAAGGAATTTCTGTCTTGGGTTTATTCAGTTTCGATAGAAACAAAGGAGTGAAAACCCAGGAAAATTAGGAAGTGAGAAATATATATGAGTAAATAGCAATTATTAGGAAGAGAGGAGATGTTTGGTGTTTTGGGAAAAACATGAAACTAGCTATGCATATTTAGCTGGAGGAAAAAAGGAAGACTTTCCTGGTGCCAGACCAGAGAGACTGCCTAGCGGGGGTGCATCAGTTTGGCCTTGCGGTTTTTGTACCGTCATTCCTTTGACTGAAGGAAAGGAATTTTGAGGCCTTATATTCTTAAAGGGACAGTGAAAAATGGCACAGCCTTTATGAAATTATGTTTCAGACAATCCACGCAGAGGTCAGCTTAGGTGACAGCTCAGAGTGGGCCTTTCTGACATGATTTCCTCTCAGGAGTTTTTTCACTCCTGAGAGTGCTGTGACAGAAAAGCAAGCAAACTTAGCATTAAAATAGAAGAGTAAAAAGTACACAGCTATACCAAACATGAATAAAGAAGAATCATGAAGGTCACAACATGTTCAGCACTAAAATGTGTAATTCATCAAGGCAAAAGCAAAGGTTTAGAGATAGCAGTAGGAAAGCATAGTAATCACTGCGAAACTGTTCAACTATGAGCAAAGAAGAAGGAACTTCAGTAACTCATCAATATCAAAGAGAGAGGTGAAGGAAAATCAAGAATACAGAAATCTTCACAAAGCACTAGAACAGAAACACAAAGAATAGCAAACTCATAAAAGTACTTAAAGAAATATGAAGAAGGCAACAAGTAAAGTTCTCAGTTGAGTAGTGCTCCATGCGAAGAGCAAAAGTAAGGAAAAACTTGTAGTAAAAACACTAAGAACATTACAGAATTGTACAAGTTTAAACTTTTCAGTTTCAAAAAAAAGAGGAAATTTAAAACAAACAATGAATCCAATAACGAGATAAAGGAAAACAGAAAATGCCGAGTATTATTCACATGAAATTAGAATTGAAACACAAGCAATTCTAAACCAAACATGAATAAAGAAGAATCATGAAGAACACAACATTATGAGCGCGAAAATGTATAATTTCGCAAGGATAAAGCAAAAGTATAAAAGTAGTTGTAGGAAAACGAACTAATCACTGCGAGACTGTTCAATTATGACCAAAGAAGAAGGAAATTCACTAGCATATCAAAATCAGAAAAGGAGATGAAGGAAAACCAAGAATACAGAAATCTTCACATAGCATTAGAACAGAAACACAAAGAACAGCAAAATCACAATGTTACTTGAACAAATATGAAGAACACAGCAAGTAAAGTTCTCAATTGAGCAGTGTTCCGCACGTAGAGCAAATGAAAGGAAAACCCTGTAGGAAAAACACCAAGAACACTGAAGAATTGTACGAACTTCTACATTGGAGTTTTAAGAAAGGAAAAAATCTTAAAACACACAGAGAATCCAATAATGAGATAAAGAAATACAAAGTAAAACAAGCATTATTCATATTAAATTAGAAGAGAAACACGTGCACAGCTAAATAAAACATGAAGAAAAAAGAATGAAAGAACACATGTTCAGCACTAAAATGTGTAATTATAAGGCAAAAGCAAAGGTGTAAAGATAGCAGTAGGAAAACACAGTAATCACTGAGAAACTGTCCAACTAAGAGCAAAGAAGAAGGAACTTCAGTAACACATTTAAATCAAAGACGGATGTGAAGGAAAATCAAGAATACAGAAATCTTCAGTAAGCATTAGAACAGAAAAACAAAGAAAAGCAAAATCATAAAGGTACTTGAAGAAATATGAAGAACACAGCGTGTAAAGTTCTCAATTGAGTAATGTTGCACACGTAATGCAAATGTACAAAAAATGTAGGAAATACACTAAGAAAACTGCAGAGTTGTACAAACTTCTACAATGCAGTTTCAAGAAAGAAGAAGAAACTTAAAACACACAGGTGAATCCAATAATGAGATAAAAACATACAAAGAAAAACAAGCATTATTCACATTAACTTAGAATTGAAACACATGCAAGGCTAAATCAAACATGAATAAAGAAGAATCATGAAGAACACAACATTATGAGTGCTAAAATGTGTAATCTCGCAAGGGTAAAGCAAAAGTATAAAAATAGCTGGAGGAAAACGAACTAATCACTGCGAGACTGTTCAATTATGACTAAAGAAGAAGGACATTCATAGCACATCAATATCAGTAAAGGAGATGAAGGAAAACCAAGATACAGAAATTTTCACATAACATTAGAACAGAAACACAAAGAACAGCAAAATCACAAAGGTACTTGAACAAATATGAAGAACAAACATGTAAAGTTCTCAATAGAGAAGCGTTCCACACATAGAGCAAATGTAAGGAAAACCCTGTAAGAAAAACACTAAGAACACTGAAGAATTGTACAAACTTCTACATCGGAGTTTTAAGAAAAAAAATCTCAAAACACACAGGTGAATAAAATAATGAGATAAAGAAATACAAAGAAAAACAAGCAATATTCACATTAAATTAGCAGAGAAACACGTGCAAGCTAAATCAACCATGAAGAAAGAAGAATCATGAAGAACACAACATGTTCAGCACTAAAATGTATAATTTAGTAAGGCAAAAGCAAAGGTATAAAGATAGTAGTAGGAAAACACAGAAATCACTGCAAAACAGTTCAACTACCTGCAAAGAAGAAGGAACTTCAGTAAAACATCAAAATCAAAGACAGAATGCTTAATCAAGAATACAGAAATCTTCACAAAGCATTAGAACAGAAACACAAAGAACAGCAAAATCAAAGGCACTTGGAGTAATATGATGATCGCAACAAGTAAAGTTCTCAATTGAGTAGTGTAGCATGCACAGAGCAAATGTAAGGAAAACCCTGTTGAAAAACACTAAGAACACTGCAAAATTGTAAAAGCTTCTAGAATGCAGTTTCAAGAAGAAGAAGAAACTTAAAACACATAGGTGAATCTTCACAAAGCATAAGAACAGCATAAAAAAGGACAGCTTGAAGAAATATGAAGAACGCAGCGTGTAAAGGTCTCAATTGAGTAATGTTGCACGCCTAGTGCAAATGTAACAAATACCTGTAGGAAATACACTAAGAACACTGAAGATTCTACAATGCAGATTTAAGAAATATGAAGAAACTGAAAACACACAGGTGTATCCAATAACGAGATAAAGTATAACAGAAAATATCAAGCATTATTCACATTAAATGAGAATTGATACACATGCCAGTCTAAATCAGACATGAATAAAGAAGAGTCATGAAGAATACAACATGTTCAGCACTACAATGTGTAATTCAGCAAGGCAAAAGCAAAGGTTTAAAGATAGTAGTAGGAAAACATAGTAATCACTGGGAAACTGTTCAGCAAAGAAGTAGGAACTTCAATAACACATCAAAATCAAAGACAGAATGCTAAATCAAGAATACAGAAATCTTCACAAAGCATAATAAAAGAAACACAAAAGACAGCTTGAAGAAATATGAAGAACGCAGCATGTAAAGTTCTCAATTGAGTAATGTTGCACACGTAGTGCAAATGTAACAAAAACCTGTAGGAAATACACTAAGAACACTGCAGAATTGTATAAGATTCTACAATGCAGTTTCAAGAAATATAAAGAAACTTAAAACACACAGGTGAATCCAATAAGGAGAAAAAGAAAAACAGAAAACACCAACCATTATTCACATTAAAATAGAATTGAAACACATGCAAGTTTAATCAAACATGAATAAAGAAGAATCGTGAAGAACAGATTATGAGCACTAAAATGTGTGATTTCGCAAGGAAAAAACAAAACTATTAAAAATAGCTGTAGGAAAACGAACTAATCACTGCGAGACTGTTCAATTATGTGCAAAGAAGAAAGAAATTCAGTAACACATCAAAATCAGAGAGGAGATGAAGGAAAATCAAGAATACAGAGATATTCACAAAGCATTAGAACAAAAATACAAAGAGCAGCAAAAACACAAGGTACTAGAACAAATATGAAGAACACAGCATAAAAAGTTTTCAATTTGTTAGTGTAGCACGCGTAGAGCAAATGAAAGGTTACCTCTGTTGGATAAACACTAAGAACACTGCAGAATTTTTCTATGAAAGAAAAAGAATCTTAAAACACACTGGTGAATCCAATAATGAGATAAAGAAATACAAAGAAAAACAAGCAATATTCACATTAAATTAGAAGAGAAACACGTGTACAGCTAAATCAAACAAGAAGAATGAATCATGAAGAAAACAACATGTTCAGCACTAAAATGTGTAATTTAGCAAGGCAAAAGCAAAGGTATAAAAATAGAAGTAGGAAAACACAGTAATCACTGCGAAACTGTTCAACTATCAGCAACGAAGAAGGAACTTCAGTAACACATCAAAATCAAAGACGGAGTTGAAGGAAAACAAACTAATCACTGCGAGACTGTTCAATTATGTGCAAAGAAGAAAGAAATTCAGTAACACATCAAAATCAGAAAGGAGATAAAGGAAAATCAAGAATACAGAAATCTTCACATAGCATTAGAACAGAAACACAAAGAACATCAAAATCACAAATGTAATTGAACAAATATGAAGAACACCGCATGTAAAGTTCTCAATTGAGTAGTGTTGCACGCATAGAGCAAATGT
This sequence comes from Crocidura indochinensis, assembly GCA_004027635.1. NCBI lineage: Eukaryota > Metazoa > Chordata > Mammalia > Eulipotyphla > Soricidae > Crocidura > Crocidura indochinensis. The sequence continues at coordinate 2,907 of PVKC010051569.1, read as the reverse complement.
GAGGAAAACCCTGTAAGAAAAACACTAAGAACACTGCAGAATTTTACAAACTTCTACAGTGCAGTTTCAAGGAAGAAGAAACTTAAAACACACAGGTGAATCTAATAATGAGATAAAGAAAACAGAGAAAAACAAGCAATATTCACATTAAATTAGAAGAGAAACACGTTCAACTATCAGCAACGAAGAAGGGATTTCAGTAACACATCGAAATCAAAGACGGAGGTGAAGGAAAACCAAGAATAGAGAAATCTTCACATCTCATGTAAATCCAATAACGAGATAAAGAAATACAGAGAAAAGCAAGAATATTCACTTTAAATAGAAGAGAAACACATGCACAGCTAAATCAAATATGAGGAAAGAAGAAACATGAAGAACACAACATGTTCAGCACTCAAATGTATAATACAGCAAGGCAAAAGAAAAGGTATAAAGATAGCAGTAGGAAAACACAGTAATCACTGCGAACACTGTTCAACTATCAGCAACGAAGAAGGAACTTCAGTAACACATCGAAATCAAAGACGGAGGTGAAGGAAAACGAACTAATCACTGAAAGACTGTTCAATTAAGTGCAAAGAAGAAGTAAATTCAGTAACACATCAAAATCAGAAAAGGAGCTGAAGGAAAATCAAGATACAGAAATCTTCACATAGCATTAGAACAGAAACACAAAGAATGTCAAAATCACAAAGGTACTTGAACAAATACGAAGAACACAGCATGTAAAGTTCTCTATTGAGTAGTGTTGCATGCATAGAGCAAATGTGAGGAAAACCCTGTTTAGAAAAACGCTAAGAACGCTGCAGAATTGTACAAACATCTACAGTGCAGTGTAAGGAAGACAAAGAAACTTAAAACACACAGGTGAATCCAATAACGAGATAAAGAAATACAGAGAAAAACAAGCAATATTCACATTAAATTAGAAGAGAAAAAAGTGCACAGCTAAATCAAATATGAGGAAAGAAGAATCATGAAGAACACAACATGTTCAAAGACGGAGTTGAAGGAAAATGAACTAATCACTGCAAGACTGTTCAATTCTGTGCAAAGAAGAAGTAAATTCAGTAACATCAAAATCAGAAAAGGAGAAAAGGGAAAACCAAGAATACAAATCTTCACATAGCACTATAACAGAAACACGAAGAACAGCAAAATCACAAATGTACTTGAACAAATATGAAAACACAGCATATAAAGTTCTCAATTGAGTAGTGTCGCACGCATAGAGCAAATGTGAGGAAAATCATTTTGGAAAAACACTAAGAAAACAGCACAATTGTACAAACTTCTACAATGCAGTTCTAAGAAAGAAAAAGAATCTTAAAACACACTGGTGAATCCAATAATGAGATAAAACCATACAAAGTAAAACAAGCATTATTCACATTAACTTAGAATTGAAACACATGCAAGGCTAAATCAAACATGAATAAAGAAGAATCATGAAGAACACAACATTATGAGCACTAAAATGTGTAATCTCACAAGGGTAAAGCAAAAGTATAAAAGTAGCTGGAGGAAAACGAACTAATCACAGCAAGACTGTTCAATTATGTGCAAAGAAGAAGAAAATTGAGTAACATCAAAATCAGAAAAGGAGATGAGGGAAAACCAAGAATACAGAAATCTTCGAGAGCATTAGAACAGAAACACAAAGAAGAGCAAACTCGCAAAGGTACTTGTACAAATATGAAGAACACAGCATGTAAAGTTCTCAATTGAAAAACAGAAAATACCGGGGGCCAGGCGGTGGCGCTGGAGGTTAGGTACCTGCCTTTCCTGCCCTAGCCTAGGACGGACCGCGGTTCGATCTCCAGGTTCCCATATGGTCCCCCAGGCCAGGAGTGACTTCTGAACACATAGCCAGGAGTAACCCCTGAGCACTGCTGGGTGTGGCCCAAAAACAAAAAAAAAAAAGAAAAACAGAAAATACCAACCATTATTCACATTAAAATAGAATTGAAACACATGAAAGTCAAAATCAAACATGAATAAAGAAGAATCATGAAGAACACAACAATATGAGTGCTAAAATGTATAATTTCGCAAGGGAAAAACAAAAGTATAAAAATAGCTGTAGGAAAAGGAAGTAATCACTCCGAGAATGTTCAATTATTTCACAGTAATCATGTGAAACTGTTCAACTATCAGCAATGAAGAAGGAACTTCATTAACACATCACAATCAAAGACGGAGGTGAAGGAAAACCAACAATACAGAAATCTTCACATAGCATTAGAACAGAAACACTAAGAACAGCAAAATCACAAAGGTACTTGAACAAATATGAAGAACGCAGCATGTAAAGTTCTCAATTGAGTAGTGCTGCAGGCGTAGAGCAAATGTGAGGAAAACCCTGTAGGAAAAACACTAAGAACTGCAGAGTTGTACAAACTTCTACAATGCAGTTTCAAGAATACAAAGAAACTCAAAACACACAGGTGAATCCAATAATGAGAAAAAGAAAAACAGAAAATACCAAGCATTATTCACATTAAAATAGAATTGAAACACATACAAATATAAATAAAACATAAATAAAGAAGAATCATGAAGAACACAACATCATGAGCCGTAAAATGTGTAATTTCGCTAGGGAAAGAAAAGTATAAAAATAGCTGTAAGAGGGGCCCAGGAGATAGCATGGAGGGAAGGCGTTTGCCTTTCATGCAAAAGGTCATCGGTTCGAATCCCGGCATCCCATATGGTCCCCCGTGCCTGCCAGGAGCAATTTCTGAGCATGGAGCCAGGAGTAACCCCTGAGCACTGCCGGGTATGACCCAAAAACCAAAAAAAAAAAAAAAAAAAAAAAAAAAAAAAAAAAAAAAAAAAAAAAAAAAAAAAAAAAAAAAAAAAAAAAAAAAAAAAAAAAAAAAAAAAAAAAAAAAAAAAAAAAAA
>PVKC010051568.1:0-10404 GCA_004027635.1 Crocidura indochinensis | reverse complement strand
AGAAATGTTAACGCCAATTCTGACTTTCCTAGATATTTTTCTAAAGATTTAAATATTCTAAGGTTCTAGGGATATATCTCAAAAGGTATGTGTAAAGGCCCTAAATTTGAACCCCAGCACAGTCAAGTATAGCCCTGGCGGCCTGAAGCAGCATTGTATGGTCATTACCTATAAAGGGGGGTTGTGTGCACTTGGAAGAGGAATACATGGCATTGTGCAGCTCAGAAGTTATTCCCAGCAGTGCCAGGATGTGAGACTAGATTTCTAATCTGGAGCTCCTTCATGCATGGCAGGTACTCCATCTTAGCCATCTCCTCCACCATAATCAATTTTTGTTTTTTTTTCTCTGCCAAGTTTTTTGTTTGTTTTGATTTGACCATATCAGTAGTGCTCAAGGGTTACTCCTAGTTTTGTGCTTAGGAATTACTTCTGGGGTCCGGAGAGATACGGCGTTTGCCTTGCAAGCAGCCGATCCAGGACCAAAGGAGGTTGGTTCAAATCCCGGTGTCCCATATGGTCCCCCGTGCCTGCCAGGAGCTATTTCTGAGCAGACAGCAGGAGTAACCCCTGAGCACCGCCGGGTGTGGCCCAAAAAACAAAAAATAACAACAACAAAAAAAGAAATTACTTCTGGCAGGCTCATGGGACCATATGGGATGCCCAAAATTAAACCTGGTTTGGCCATGTACATGGCAAACGTCCTAACCACTGTGCTATTGCTCTGGTCCTGTAGCCAAATATATATATATGGGATGCCGGGATTCGAACCACGGACCTTCTGCATGCAAGGCAAGCGCCTTACCTCCATACTATCTCTCCGGCCCGTTTTTATTATTATTAATTTATTTTTATTTTGGGATAACTTCCAGGTCAGTGCTTAAGGTCCCCTGGCAGTGCTAGGGGTATCTGTGGCACAAGATACAGGACTCCTGTATACAAGCATACACTCTAATACACTCAGCATGAGAAAAGGCCCTGAATTTGATCCCAAGCACTGCCAACTGTAGCCCTCTCCCTGAGCCTACTCCCTACCTTCTCTATTTATTCATTTATTTAGGTTTTTGGGCCACTTCCAGCTGTTCTCAGAGATTACTCATGGCTCTGAACTCAAGGATTACTTCTGACAGATTCAGGGGATCATATGGGCTACAGGGAATTAAATCCAGGTCAGCTGCATGGAAGCAAAATAAATGCCTAACCCAGTGTACTATCTTTTTGGTCCTCAGCATGTTTAAATGACATTTATTAATGTTCTATAATGACACAATACAATGCTCTTCACAAATAAAAACCCAGTTTACAAAATTAGATGGTTTTAGGCAAACAAAGACACAAATTAAAAAGTAAATTATTGGGCCAGAGAGATAGCACAGCGGCGTTTGCCTTGCAAGCAGCCAATCCAGGACCTAAGGTGGTTGGTTCAAATCCCAGCATCTCATATGGTCCCCCATGCCTGGCAGGAGCTATTTCTGAGCAGATAGCCAGGAGTAACCCCTGACCACCACCAGGTGTCGCCCAACACCCCCCCCCCCCAAATTATCTACCAGGTTCTGTAGGCTTAAAAAAAGAAAAAGAAAAAAAAAAGAAAGAGGGAAAAAAATGTAAATTATGGTCCACTCTGGTTTTTGAGGCACACTCAGCGGAGCTCAGGGCTTACTCTTTGTTCTGCACTCAGGGATCACTCCTGGTAGGCTTGTGAGACCATATAGGGTATCTAGGACAGAACCTGGATTAGTCATACACAAAGCAAGCACTTACCTGCTTTGCTTTTGCTGACCCCTGTGGTCCATTTTAGCCCTTGCTCTTTCAACATTTCTGTGCTCACCAACTTTTCTTGGACGAGCATGTAATATCTCAAATGGGGAAAATGAAAATCTGGCAATTCACTGAAACCAGTCTTGCAAGTAGGAGCAATGTGCAGGCACACAGAGTGCATACTAAAGACTCTTTAATCACATGCGTTCCAACTAGACACCATCTACCAATAGGCTGGTCAGCAGTTCAAGGGCTCAGCATGTCTGAAAGACAGCTTGAATCACAAATCATCTGAGCCATCCATTGGAAAAGCTCTGTCACACTTGAGCGAGAAGATAACAGCAACCGCCTCTGAACCATCCCCAAACTATCTCCCTGCCCACGCAGTGCTCTCAGGGGAAGCACTTGTTTCCACCATGTATCCAACTCATCACCATCAACACTACTCGTTCACGACTGTTTCTAATTGTTTTGAAATATCAGATCTCCTTATTTGTGATTCCTAAACTATGCAGAGAGAACAAGTCCAACTGTATTTCTGTCTATGTTTCTATAGTCAGTGTCACAATAGGAGTAAAACAATTTTCAAAACAGAATTTTTTCATCTCAAGTTGAAAAATAAAACCACTGGTGCCAAAGCAATAGTACAGCAGGTAGGGAATTTTCCTTTCATATACTCAGCCTGGGTTCAATCCCTACACCACAAATGGTTCCCTAAGCATGACAGGTGTATGCCTTGAGTACTGTTGAGTATGTCTCCTCCCCCCCCCCAAAAAAAACCATACAAAAGGAAACAAACAAACCAAAAACATTGCCAAAACCACAAAACCAAAAAATTTATAAAACAGGAAAACAGCACCACTACCGAGCAGAAATTTTAAAAGTAAATGGCACTTATGTTGAAAAAATAATTATATATGTACTTATTTGTGCATAAAATATATCTGGGGCCAAACACAAGAGGCAGGTGACAATGCTGTTGTCTGCTTGGGACAACTGAGCTTGGGACACTGAGCACCATAAGATGAGGGAGACTTTTCCTTGGCTAGTCTTTTAAATCTCATGTATTGAATCACATAATTATATTCCTTAGAAAAAGTAAAACTCGGGGCCGGAGAGATAGCATGGAGGTAAGGCGTTTTGCCTTTCATGCAGAAGGTCATCGGTTCGAATCCCGGTGCCCCATATGGTCCCCCGTGCCTGCCAGGAGCAATTTCTGAGCATGGAGCCAGGAGTAACCCCTGAGCACTGCTGGGGGCGACCCCCCCAAAAAAAGAAAAAGTAAACTGAGGGTCAGAGATATAGCACAGTTGGTAGGGCATTTATCTCACAAACAGGTTATTAATCGATTCAATACTTGGCACCCTATATAGCCCCCCCAGTGCAGAGCAAGGTTAAGACCTGAACACAGCAAGATATGGCCCAACATGCCCCAAAAAAAGTTAAGAGAAAAGAAATGGGGGGTCAGCGAGTTGGCGCTAGAGGTAAGGTGCCTGCCTGGCAAGCACTAGCCAAGGAAGGACCGAGGTTCGATCCCCTGCCGTCCCATATTGTCCCCCCCCACCCCGGAGCCAGAGGCAATTTCTGAGCGATTAGTCAGGAGTAACCCCTGAACATAAAACGGGTGTGGCTCGAAAAAAAAAAAAAAGAGAGAAAAGAAATGGAAAACTTTTGTGAAATTCAGCAAATTAAGGGGTTAAAACCTGTTAATTTCCTCTGTTCTAAAAAAACATTTCTATTGACCATCTTAACTGGTAATAAAAATATTTTGGGGGCTGGAGAGATAGCACAGCGGTAAGGCATTTGCCTTAGGTGCAGAAGGATGGTGGTTTGAATCCCGGTGTCCCATATGGTCCCCCAAGCCTGCCAGGAGTGATTTCTGAGCACAGAGCCAGGAGTAGCCCTTGAGCGCTGCCGGGTGTGACCCAAAAACAAAAAAAAAATTTTTTTTTTAATGGACAAAGGGACCTAGAAGTAAAACTACTTAATTCAATCTTATAGTAAAAGTTCATTTCAGGGGCCGGAGAGATAGCGTGGAGGTAAGGCGTTTGCCTTTCATGCAGAAGGACGGTGGTTCAAGTCTTGACAGCCCATATGGTCCTCCGAGCCTGCCAGGAGTGATTTCTGAGCACAGAGGCAGGAGTAATCCCTGAGCGCTGCCGGGTATGACCCAAAAAACAAACAAACAAACAAACAAATAAAAAAGTTCATTTCAGAGCTTCTATGAGAGCTATGCAAAGAAATATTAAATTTTCTAATGCCAACACACCATGTTATATAGCCTCAGTACTAAAAGGAACTTAGAGCAAATATGTCAAAATAGCAGATAAACAGGGCCAGAGAGATAGCATGCGGCCAACCCAGTATGGACCCCTGTTTGATTCCCAGCATCCCATATGGTCCACTGAACATGTCAGGAGCAATTTCTGAGCACAGAACCAGGAGTAACCCATACTGTTATCAGAACAGGCACTGTTTATGGATATAAGGTCATCTTTTTTCGTATGAGCCATACAATTTTGTAAACTGTCTAAAAGCTTTATCTTGGGGGTGGTCACACCAGGCAGTACTCAGGGGTTATTTCTGGCTCTGTGCTCAGAAATTGCTCCTGGCAGACTTAGGAGACTTGGTAGACTTGGGATGCCAGGGATTGAACCTGGGTCCGTCCTGGTCATCTTCATGCAAGGTAAATGCCAGCCCCACTGTCTAAAAGCTTTCTTTGTAGGGGGTCCGGGGGATTAGGCCACACACACCAGCGCTTAGGGGATACTCCTAGCTCTGTGCTCATAAATCCCTCCTGGCTAGCTCATACGGGATGCTGTGGATCAAATCTGAGTCTGTCCTGGGTCAGCAAGGCAAAACGCTCTACCCACTGTGCCATTGTCTGCCCCTGTCTAAAAGCTTTCAAGCTATTGAGCTAGGAGATGATACAATGGTTGGAGTGTATGCTCTTGGCTGGGGTTAAATCCATGTCCCACATGGTCCTCTGAGCATCACTGGATGTAGCACTGGAAGCCCCTGAGCACCACCATATTTTCAATGGGCACAACTTATTTGAGGGAGGGGGCCCGGGAGATAGCATGGAGGTAAGGCGTTTGCCTTTCATGCAAAAGGTCATCGGTTCGAATCCCGGTGCCCCATATGGTCCCCCGTGCCTGCCAGGAGCAATTTCTGAGCATGGAGCCAGGAGTAACCCCTGAGCACTGCCGGGTGTGACCCAAAAACCAAAAAAAAAAAAAAAAACTTATTTGAGGGCAACTGATCAATAACAAACTCTAAATGTACTAACAGTACTCTCTTAAAGCAGCAACTCTACTTCCAGTAAGTACTATTTTGAGGACATCAGCAATTAACACAAGGGCAAGATGGATAGGCATGTTTAACACAGTACCATCTCTACCTCTTTATTGTTTTGGGGCTATACCAAAAGGTATCCAGGAATTGTTCCCAGGTCTGCATTCAGGAATACTCCCAGCAGGCTTGGGACCATATGGGATACTAGGATCAAAGTTGGGTCAGCTATATGCAAGGCAAATGCTCTACCCACTGTATTATCTCTCCGGGCTCCATATTCTGCCTCTTAACTACCAAAAGCAAGATTATGACATGTAACCCCACCCTGGATTTAGGTTAATCTACCTGAGACCCACCTATTTATGGTAGGAGTCTTGGGCGGATATGACCTGTAACTTTACCTGCAGACCCCACCCAGTTCCTGGGAGGGGTCTGGGGAAGGTGATATAAGGCCTTGGTCTAGTAGGATTGAGGTCTTTGGCCTTTTGCCAGCTTGGAGGTCAGAGGAAAGATGGCTGAGAGAAGTTAAGATGCAGGGCTAGCTAAGAATAGCTGAATGCTTAAATGGTTATGATATAGGCCACACATGTGGTGGCTAGGATGAATAAAGCTGTTACTTCCTGAAGCCTGCATGTGAGTGAGATTTCTACCCGCTGCTCTCATGAACCTCCAGACCTGCCGGCTAGTGGGGGCTGAAGCCACGTGGCCTGGGATGGCACACCAAGGCCATCTCCATCCAGCTTCATCTTTATTTATTTAAGACAACAATGACACATCAAGTAAGAAAAAATATACCATGGGCTGGAGAGATAGTACAGCAGAAAATGCACTTGCCTTGCATGCATACAACCTGGGTATGATCCTTGGCATCCCATACGGTCCACTGAGCTCACCAGAAGTGATTCCTGAGTGCAGAGCCAGGAATAATCCCTGAGCATCACCAGGTGTGGCCCCAAAACAAGCAAATAAAAAAAGAATAATACAGCAGAGCCAGAGAGATAGGAGAGAACAGGGATGGCAAACGAGGCTAGCCGCACATGGCTCCCGGCCAAAATGAATGCAGCTCTTTGCCTCTTAACATTATTTTGTGGGTCCTGGGAGATAGCATGGAGGTAAGGCATTTGCCTTTCATGCAAAAGGTCATCGATTCAAATCCCGGTGCCCCATATGGTGCCCCGTGCCCGCCAGGAGCAATTTCTGAGCATGGAGCCAGGAGTAATCCCTGAGCACTGCGGGGTGTGACCCAAAAACAAAAAAACAAACAAACAAAAAAACACATTATTTTGTATACTGTGACTCTTTGCCAAGTTTGGATTTTGTTCTGCTGCTTCTGAGGGACCTCTGAGGAGAGATCTCTGAGCGTGCATCCCTCGGAAACAGTTGCACGAGCCAGCGGGGTGGGGGTGGAGGGATCCTTGTGTCACATCTTGCCATTAGTTCTTAGTGTGGAGGACACAGCACACCCTCACCATCACTGCAGGATTTTGACCCTCACTCAAAATGGCAAAATGCAATATGTGTTTAATAGATTATTGTTAAAATTATATGCTTTTGGGTGAGTATTTGTTTTGGCAGGTCATTGCATGGTGTGGCTCTCTGACTCTCACAGTTTAAAATTTTGGCGAACTTGTTCACCACCCCTGGGACTGTAGGTAGGACTCTTGTCTTACACATGGTCAACCTCGGTTTGATCCTTATACCACACATGATCCCCACGAGCCTCACCAGGAGTGATTCCTGAGTGCAATCAGATGTAGCCAAAAAATAAATAAAATACACTAAGTTAAATAAACGCAACAAATCTCTAAGGTACATGGGATAATGTTCATGACATTTGTAGAATTGCAGATAGGCAGGCTACCAAAAAGAGTAACTCTGGTGCAATTCAGGCTCACGTGTGTAGAGAAGAAGGGGGTAGAAGGGGAGGAAGGAGTATCTTTAAAGTCCCAGTTAAAGAGCTTTAATACATCAATACATCAGGGTTTAGATTCTTACCAGGCTACGTAAAACCTTGATAATATAGTGTTATTTCCATAAAACAGTGTCAATAATACCTACTTTGAAGAATAGTTTGATGATTAAATAAGCTAGTAAGTGTTAAATGCTTTGTCTTCGTTTAACACTCAGGAAATGCACAAAATATTGGTCATGAGAGAATGCAAGTAAATCTGTTGCCTTTTTTCTGACTTTGGGACAGGTGAAAGATGCGTGTACTTTGTTTCTTATCTCCAGGGACACAGGGGAGACAATAAAGCTTGCTTTTCTTTAGGAACAAACAGTCTAATCCCTCGATGGGAATACAGGCTACCTAGGAAAGAGACCTGAAGAGGTCACAGGCAAGAAATATTAAAAAATAAATTCAGGGGGCCGGGCGGTGGCGCTGCAGGTAAGGTGCCTGCTTTAACGCGCTAGCCTTGGACGGACCACGGTTCGATCCCCCGGTTCCCATATGGTCCCCCAGGCCAGGGGCGACTTCTGAGCTCATAGCCAGGAGTAACCCCTGAGCGTCACCGGGTGTGGCCCAAAAACCAAAAATAAATAAATAAATAAATAAATAAATAAATAAATAAATAAATTCAGGGGCCGGGTGGTGGCGCTGGAGGTAAGGTGCCCGCCTTGCCTGCGCTAACCTAGGACGGACCGCGGTTCGATCCCCCGGATCCCCATACGGTTCCCCGTGCCTACCAGGAGCGACTTCTAAGTGAATAGCCAGGAGTAACCCCTGAGTGTCACCGGGTGTGGCCCAAAAAACGAAACAAAAAAAATAATAAATAAATAAAATAAATTCAAACTGGAGCCATGCTCTCTCATCATTTTATGACTCAAATAAGCAAAACATGAAAACAGAAGGGGAGAGAGAGAGAGACAGAGAGAGAGAGAGAGAGAAAGGGAGAGAGGAGAGGAGAGAAGAGAGAGAGAAAGGGAGAGAGAAGAGGAGAGAAGAGAGAGAAAGGGAGAGAGGAGAGAGAGAGAGAGAGAGAGAGAGAGAGAGAGAGAGGGAGAGAGAGAGAGAGAGAGAGAGAATACTTTTTGTGTATCCAGTTATGAAGCTTCCTAAAAAACTTTTTTGGTTTTTGGTTTTTGGGCCACACTTGGTGGTGTTCAGAAATCGTTCCTGGCAACTACTGTTGGTCCTGGGCTGGCTGCTTGCAAGGCAAACGCCCTACCACTGTGCTATCTCTCCAGCTCCTCCAATACTTATTTTTATTTTTTTGGTCTTTTGGTTACAGCCGGTGGTGCTTAGGGGTGACTCCTGGTTCTGCACTCAGAAATCACTCCTGGCATGCTTGGGGGACCACATGGGATGCTGGGAATGGAACCACCAGGACCATCAGTCCTGGTCAGCAGCATGCAACGCAAACACACTATGGCTGTGCTATCTCTCTGGCCCCAAGACATTTATTTATTTATTTATTTATTTATTTATTTTTCTTTTGTGGTTTTTGGGTCACACCCGGCAGTGCTCAGGGGTTACTGGCTCCATGCTCAGAAATTGTTCCTGACAAACACGGGGGACCATATGGCACACTGGGATTCGAACCGATGACCTTTGGCATGAAAGGCAAAAACGCCTTACCTCCATGCTATCTCTCCGACCCCAAGACATTTATTTATTTATTTATTTATTTATTTTGGTTTTTGGGCCACACCCAGTGTGACGCTCAGGGGTTACTCCTGGCTATTCGCTCAGAAGTCGCTCCTGGCAGGCACGGGGGACCATATGGGGAACCGGGGGACCATATGGGGAACCGGGCGATTGAACCGTCCTAGTTAGCGCAGGCAAGACAGGCACCTTACCTCCAGCGCCACCGCCCGGCCCCCTTAAGCATTTATTTTTAAAAGGTATTCAAGTCTGATTACTGTGAAAGAATGTAATCCACTTTGACTACAATAAAAAAATAAAAACAATAGCAACAACAATAAGATACATAATGAATAAAAATGGTATTCAAGTCTGGAGAATAATTATTCAGAATTGATGAGGGTCTGATGTTTTGCTGTTTTAAACAGTCACAATTTAAAAATAGAGTTTTAAATGTGCACTTTTCAGCTAACCAACAAAATTTCTTTATGAATAATAGGTATTAGCCCAATATTTGTTGCATGTTTGTTTGTTTGTCTGGCAATGCTCAGAGGTTTCTATAGGCTCTACACTCTGGAATTACTCCTGGGAGTACTCTGGGATGCTGGGAATCAGACCCAGGGCAGAAGCATGCAAAGGCTCTACCCATTGCACTATACTCTGGCCCCTAGCCCATATTAAAAATAAGAAAGACAAACTCAGAGAAAATAATTTCTCAAGGTCACAGAGCAATTAAGTGGCACAGTTGGAACTCAAAATCAGTTTGACTTAAATAATAAGCCACATATAAAGGCCTAGGATGGCTGGAGCTATATAGCACAGCCGGTAAGGCATTTGCCTTGCACATGACTAACTCAGGTTCAATTCTCAGTAACCCATATGGCCCCCCTAATCTGCCAAGAGTAATTTCTGAGTACGGAGTCGAGTAACTCCTGAGTGTGCCCCCCCAAAATCCTAAACAAACAAAGGCTCGAGGTGAAACTCAAGGGTAGAGAATATGCCTTGCAAGTGTGAGACCCTGAGTTTGATTTGCAGCACTACCAATATATATATGAGATTAGATTGATAGTACAGGAGGTAGGATGCTTGCCTTGCATACAGCCAAACTGAATTCAATCTCCTGCATGCCATCTGCTTCCCCTGAACCTGCTAGGAGTAATTCTTTTTTTATTTTGGGGGGGGGCCACACCCGGTGACACTAAGGGGTTACTCCTGGCTATGCGCTCAGAAGTCGCTCCTGGCTTGGGGGATCATATGGGAAACCGGGGGATCGAACCGCGGTCCGTCCTAGGCTAGCGCAGGCAAGGCAGGACCTTACCTCCAGCACCACTGCCCGGGAGAATTACCCCCCAGGAATAATTCTTGATGTAGATCATGGAGTAAGCCCAGAGCACTACAGAATATGGCCCCAAAACAAAACAAAACCCCAATTTTATTTTTGTTTTTGGGCCACCCCTGGCAGTGCTCATGGATTACTACTGGCTCTGCAGTCTGAAATCACTCCTGACAAGCTCGGAGAACCATATGGAATGCGTATGGTTTGCAGGGACTGAACCCGGATTTCTCCCGGGTTGGCCACATGCAAGGGAAACGCCCTACCACTGTGCTATCTCTTCGATCCCAAAACCCAAATATTTTTATTTTATTTTTTATTTTAGGGCTTTATATGGTGATAATCAGGGCTTAGTCCTGAGTATCAGGGGTCACTCCTCAGTATTCAGGAATCACTCCTGGTGGTACTCAAGAGACCATATGTGATTCCAGGAACAAAC
>PVKC010051567.1:0-10404 GCA_004027635.1 Crocidura indochinensis | reverse complement strand
GGGACCATATGGGATGCCAGGATTCGAACCACTGTCCTGCATGCAAGGCAAACGCCCCATCTCCACGCTATCTCTCCGGCCCAGGCAAAAAAAAAAAAAATTTTTTTTTGGTTTTTGGACCACACCCAGTGACGTTCAGGGGTTACTCCTGGCTATGCGCTCAGAAGTCGCTCCTGGCAGGCACGGGGGACCATGTGGGAACCGGGGGATCGAACCGTGGTCCGTCCTAGGCTAGCGCAGGCAAAGCAGCAGGCACCTTACCTCCTGTGCCAGCTCCCGGCTCCCGCAAAAAAATATTTTTAAAAAAGCAAAAAGTTACTCAAAAGCTGGGTGCCCTCAACCGGGTTTGAAGTTTGGGGGTGGTATAGGACATTCTCTCAGGCTTAGGAAAGTATTTGCGACACCTTTGATTGGCAAACAAAAAGAAGACCTTTTACAGTATTTCCGTCCTTGTACTCTGAAGGTGGAGGGAGTGGCAGGAAGGTAAGGGTCTGGACGATGGTCCAGGGGTGGGAAAAAACGTTTGTTTTCTCTTGGGCTGTCAGTTACAAAACTTGCCATGCCTGAAGACTTTAGACCGCCTTCATCAAAATTCCCTAAGGCAGTTGTGGTGGGGTGGGGAGGCTGAAGCTTTGTGGGGAGTGGATTTCTGTGGTTGGGGCACCTTGCTTCCTCCCTGATTCCTTACACACAACCACAACCGCAAGTGAATGCCTGGAGTACAGGTGGGGAATGTTGATGCTGAATGTCCCCACCTGGCTGCTTCCAAATAGGACTCCAGAATATTAGGACATGGTGAGAAGCTGAAAGGAGGGAGAGAGTGAACACCAAAGGGGACAACTTCTGGCTTTCATGCAGGGTGGACAGGAAGTGGTCACAACTACGTGGAAGCATTGATCTTCCAAAACTTGTGATTTGACTTGAACTCAAGCTGGTGTGTATTGGGAATGATTTTACATCCTGGGGCTATCCAGAACCAAGTAAGTGCCTTCCAGAAGTATCTCTGAACTCCACTAAGCCCAGCCCTATCACTTGTAGATTGGAGCACCACAGCCAAGAGTGTGGAGAAAGTTGTACACACTACCATTCTTTCCCAGATGATATTTTACACATGGCCCCATTCTCCAAGGTTGGCTTGCTGAAAGTAGCCTAGACAAAAATCTGGGGAGGTGCCTTTCCAAGGTTAAGATTCCTGACAGAGTGATGATTAATGGTGAGGTGGGATAGGACAGAGATTTTTGAGCAACAAAAGGTGTTCTCAGTCTCTTCAATTACCTAATGGGAGGTTTGCTCACTTTTGTAGGTATTTGTGAAGCATCAGAGTAAATATTATGAGGGCCTCTTTGTTGGCTTTTGCGCAAAAAGATGGTGCCTCCTTCATTCATTCTTATCCTCAATAAAACTGGCTATGTAAAGGTTGGTGTACTGCTTTCTAGTAGTAATTTAGCTTAGGGAAGGGAGTGTCCCCAAGGATTAGAATAGCCCAAGAGAATTTTAGGAAGTCACCACAAACTGGCAAGCAAAAGAAGAGAGAGAAAACCCAAAGCTAAGCCTAGGTGGAAACCCCCTGTTCCAGGGTAGTTTTGGATCTTGAGATAGAGGCTTCTAGAAGTCACCATTTACTCTCAGTTGTCTTAGAAGTTACTTCTCTCTCTCAACTCGGCCCCTACTCCATCCAGCCCATCCCCAACTTTCCAAGAAGCTTGAGTGGCTCAGCTGCATCTGAATGGCTGGAAACACACTCAGGGGTAAAGGAAAAAGCATGCCAGGCCTTGATTCTTCCCTCTGCAAGGATTGTCATTCCAAGGCTACAAATGTGGAAGGGAGCACTAGCCTCACCCAAGGATTGCTCTTGTTTAAAGTTGTGGCTTGTTATCAAAAAGGCATCCAATCAGAAAATGGGGAAAGGGCATGAATGAGTATGTTTGCAAAGGAGATATGCATCTATCCAATGAGCATGTGGAAAGATGCTCAACGTCACGATTCACCAGGAAGTTGATACCTAAAGCGCAACAAGCTACCACTTCCCTGAACTTACGAAGGACAAGTGCTAGGCAGGCTATGCAGAAAGCTGAACCCTCTTACCAAACTGGTGGCTTCCAACCTTGTGACTAGCATTACAACGAATTCACATATGTGCTATGTATGCATACATGTATATATGAATGTATGTTACTATGAATTCACTATATACAGCTCTTCTGGCAGCATACTAAGGCATAGGGGTGTTGGGTTGGATGCTATTGCTGTGTCTTTTGTGAGGAAATTCCCCGAAAACAGTGGTCTAGAAATGGTGACACTGCTATAGAGAACAGTTCAGTGGGTTATAACAAAATATGGTGAAAATTTTGATTTGTCTCATTGCTTTTATTTAACAAAATTTCAATTGCTTTCATTTAACAAAAGTAATGACAGGGATCTGAATAGATACATAGACATGTAGGTTCAGGCAGCTCTCAACGCTACATGCAGCAGGAGGACATCTCCCTAGAACCTACCAGCAAATTATGGACTAAAAGGGAGGGTAAGCCAGATCTGTTTCAGCCCTACAAGACATCAAGCACAAATGTGCATTGCACAGTTGATAAAGTTTGGAAAGGTCAAGAAAAAGAAGCCAAGGCACAAAATGGTCACTCATGGAGCCAGAAAGACAGTATAGTGGGTAAGGCACTTACATTACATGTGGCCTACCTGGTTTGGTCCCCAGCATCCCAAAGGGTCCTCTAAGACCCACCAGGAGTGATTCTTGAGTGCAGAACCAGAAGTGTTTGAAGGCTGAGCTTGAACTTATGTGCCCTGCAAAAAAAAAAAAAACAAAAAACAAAAACAAAACAAAAATGGGCACTTACTGTCTCTTTCATTTTTAAAATTGCCTGGGATAGTTAAATCTTCTGAGACTGGTAATCTGATAGAGAGTAAAAAGGAGGAAGTTCAGAGCAACTGCTTAGTGGGGACAGTGTCTGTTGCTTTGTGATTAAAGAACGTATTGGATTAGAGGTGATAGTTGTTCAACATTGAATATATTAAATGCAATTCAGGTGGTCAGTTTATAATGGTTAGTTATGTGCTATATAAATTTCACTTAAAAAGAAAACTAAGAAACACTTCAATATTACAGTACCTAAGTAGGTACACGTGTACTTATCATTCAGCTTTGCCAAATATTAACATTTAGTGCTTAAGTATTCAGGAAATAAAGGTTTCTGGTGCTGCCCAAATCCCCTGAATATCCTGTTATTGTTTTTATTTGGTTTTACTCCTCCATCCCAAAGTTTACACCTACGATGAATAAGATATTTGTGATTCCCAAGCCCCTTTTGGATCTTTATTGCATACATGAATACTTATGAACGACCCATAGCAATGTTAAATATGTTTTTCCACTTGATGCAGAGTCCCTATTCTCTTCTTATTCTTTTTGTCTTTTTTTTTTGCCTTTTTTTTGGGGGGGGGGTTCACACCCAGCAGTGCTCAGGGGTTACTCCTGGCTCCATGCTCAGAAATTCCTCCTGGCAGGCACGGGGGACCATATGGGGCACCGGGATTCGAACCGATGACCTTTTGCATGAAAGGCAAACGCTTTACCTCCATGCTATCTCCCAGGCCCCTCTCTTCTTATTCTTTTGCATGCAACACTGTTTATCCATTTCTCGCATGTAGGCATTTGGCCATTTTTAGTGTGTTGCTTTCAGTATCACGAAGGGTATGGCCAAGAGGAGTTCATATTTGTCTTTTTAGTACCCTAGTGGATCTTTCTTTCTTGTTCTCCTGTTAGAGTCAAACTCAGGGCAATAAACAGGCAAAGCATATACACTACACCTTTGAACTAATTCCTCTGCTCTTTGATTTCTATTCTTTGATAAAGAAGATTCCCCAGTTGTATAAGCTTTGGGCTAATTCTGGCCCTCTGCTTCTCGGATCAGCAGCCTGTGAAAGTCCCCACTGTTCTTCATTCTATTGTTCTTTGCCATGGTTGGTAGCATCAGACTTGGTAATTTTATGTTAATTCTGCAGCACGCATGATAACTCAGTGAGTGGCCAAATGCTCACAGTTCGTATTTCCATGCCTGACCTCCCCATAGCATGGGAAGTGCAGATGTCAAACTTTTGGTCCCCTGGGACAACAGGATAGAGTTCAGCTCTCCACCCAAGGCAGGGAAATTGGCCCAGGAATCAGGGAAGTTCGGGATTCAGGGTGGGGCTCTGCACCCTGGCCCTACTCCCCATTTCAGAGCTCCTGAGCTTTGAGAGCTGCAAAGTCTCCTACCACATGGGCCATACTTGGTGATATAGGCAGTAGGATGCAAGCCCTACCCCAGAGAGGCCAAAATGGAAGAGCCTTGCTCAACAACTCACTCTAGGACTTTGCTTCTGGGCTGTTATTTGGCTCCACTAAGAGCAATTCTGTTCTTGGAACCATGGCTTCCTGTTACTCTACATCACACAACAGGATGTTAACACAGGCTGGGTTTGATCTAAGATCTGGCCGAGGCTCCAAGAGAAAAATCTCTCTTACTAAGTTACAGGAGTGTCCCCACCTTAGCCACCCCACCCCTCAATGTTTCAGAACTTGTAAAGGAAATGCCTGTGTGCAGGTTATAAAATCATTAACCCGAGCCCCCGTCCTTGCTAGGGCACTGAGGTGCCTCTCAAAGGACTGCTGGAACATTGGAGAAAACATGTCTGTGAAAAGTATCTTCTGGGTTCCTAGGATCCCTTCCTGCCTGCACTCTTCACTTCGTTCACTTCTGGTTAGAAACAGAGCTTCTAGGTGTATTAGTACAACGGAGCTATGTGCAATGTGTTTACAACATCAATTCCCACCATAAATGGAACATAGCAGTTACTAAAATAAATGTATTTCTGTTGGGCCAGAGAACTAGTACAGGGGTTTAGATGCCCATCTTTCATGCAGCTGACCCAAGTCCAGTTCTTGGCGCTGCATATGGTCACCTGAATCCTCCCAGGAGGGACCCCCTGAGCTCTGAGACAAGAGTCAAGCCTGAGCACGCTGAAATGGCCCAAACACACAAAAAAAGATGGTTTCAAGTTAAGATGGTTAAATGCTCACTTTTCTGAAGGGACAGCAGCAGCCTTAGCACCAGGATTGGGTGAAGCAGTGTTCTAAGAGAGTCCTGTCTATTCTGGGGATATTAAGAAGGCAGCACAAGAACTAAGAAAGAATCTCAGCTGTGAAACCTCAAGAATGGAGTCTTTCAGAGATGAGCGGAAGTGAGGTAGAACATCCTGCCTTTCTGCAAGGACCACAGAATGCAGCCCAGCTTCTGCTCCTGCTCACAAAAGGGTCCTTACTGAGATCCAGCCTCATGGCAGCCAAGAATTGAACCTGGGTTGACCACATGCAAGGCATGTGTTATTTCCCCTGCCACTGTTTTTTTTGTTTGGTTTGGTTTGGTTTGGTTTGGTTTTTGGGCCACACTCGTTGACGCTCAGGGGTTACCCCTGGCTATGCGCTCAGAAGTCGCTCCTGGCTTGGGGGACCATATGGGACACCGGGGGATCGAACCGTGGTCCGTCCAAGGCTAGCGCAGACAAGGCAGGCACCTTACCTCTAGCGCCACTGCCCGGCCCCTCCCCTGCCACTTTTATTAGCCATAATTAACATAACAAAGGTAATTCACCTAAGGGGCAGGGTTAGGTAAGCCTGGGTGTGCTTTTACAACTCAAAAAAGAGGAAAGGAAAAGTAGGGAGTGATTTAAAAATCAAATACAGATGTGTAGGGGGGATCTTTAAGTTGAGGATCCCACAGCACACAGGTGGCCTGTACTTGTACTTTGTGATGGGGAACAGGAGAGTGGGGGCTGTCCTCAGTGAAGTGCGGGGCCTGGGATCGCCAGGTTCTCCCCCTCTGGGCAAACGTCCCTCCTGCTCATGCAGACCCCAAGCCATGACTGATCTGGGCTTCCCCTGGCTGAATCCTTGCAGTTTCCTAGGGTCCTTTTCTCCAACGTAGTTCAGAAAGAGGTTAAGGGCTTTACCCAAAGATTGCCCTCTCTAACGGGTGGTGACTTCTAGGTAACTTCTAGGTCAGTGTTCTTGTGTGAAGAAGTAGCTTTTCTTGTTTTTTTTTTTTTCCAGAACTTGATTTGTTCATGAATCAGGCTTTGCACTATTTGGGGACTTACTTAATGTGAGGCTGAGCCACAGGAGGCCCAGATGATCACTGTGTGGTCAGCACAGCTGAGCTTTGAAGGGAAGTGACATATATGCACTTGCTGAATTGTTCCAGAACACAGCGTGGAGCAGACAAGGACACATTTCTATCTCAGAGTTTTCTGAGGGCAGGGGTACTTACAGGGGACTGAGCTTCTCAGGCTCAAGTCTTATGAGGGAGAGAGGGTGACATTTCTTTTGGGGGGCCACACCCAGCAGTGCTCAGGGGTTACTCCTGGCTCCATGCTCAGAAATTGCTCCTGGCAGGCATGGGGGACCATATGGGACACCGGGATTCGAACCGATGACCTTTTGCATGAAAGGCAAACGCCTTACCTCCATGCTATCTCCTGGGCCCGAGAGGGTGACTTTTGACATCCATGGGCCACCTGAGAGTGAAGAATGTGTGCTTCTGAGGAATGGCTCTGAGTCATTTTCAATGTGGCAGGGAAGACGCGACAGGGATGGGGACTGCAATCTGTGTGACAAAAGCCTGGGTGGGATCTGGGGGCTTGTTCCCCAGATTTGGATTTGGCCCCCCCATATTGATCTCTCCCAGCTCAATGCCTGTGTCTGAACCTGATGCTCCAGACCATGGCCTCAGAGTAGTGCTGAGTTCTCTGTGGTTCTCTGGCAGGTGGTGACATATCTCTCCCTGCCTGTGGGGGTGAAACCACTAGAAAATGTGTGCAGAGTCCCAGAGCACCAGCCCCTGGTCTCCTGTGACCTGTGTGACAGTCCCTCATCTTCTTCTTTGCACTACATTAGGCAGGACTGGCTCCTGGTGAGCACCAATGAATGCTTCTTTTCCCTGAGTTTCTCTCTGCCACACTCAACTCCAGCCTTGTGAATAAAAATATGAACATTTAGACCCCAACTTGGCACAAAACCCCCCTGGTGTTGGGAAGAAATACATAGCAGAATGTGTGAAGAATTTCCCTCCTGGTCCCGCTGACAAGAGGGGGCTATGAGCAAATGCAGGGAGAAACCCCCCAGTTGTAGATACAACTGTGAAGGAGCCCCTTAGAGGAGTCAACATCCATGGAGGATAATGCAGGAGAAGGGAGGCCAGAGATGAGGCCATTCGGAAGGCCTGGGGAGCAGGAGGCAGGGAGAAGAACCAGGGTCTGCATAGACCGGGTTGCCCTGCCCTTGGCTGTGCTAGGCCTGGTCTTGACTTTTTGGTGGGGAGGTGGGCACAGCTCTTTTGTAGACCTTCCCTCTTAGGGAGAATAGAAATCTGAAAGGCCCTCTCTCCCACAGAAGCAGGTTTCATGTTCAAATCCCCATGAGGTGCTCTCAGCTTCCCACCACCACAACTCTGGTCCCAGCTGGCTCTCAGCCATGCAGGTGAAGTGAGTGCATAAGTGTGCCTCAGCTTCTTCATTAGTAAAATGGGGCAGTTATAACAAGGATCTTTCTTCACAGGAGACATGAGTGTGGTGTGTACAGAGCTCTAAAGGGCTCCCAAGCTCAGAGTTTCTGATCCATTGCTTTGAGAAGCAGCAGCTATTCCATTACTAGGAAGTTACCACCTTCTCTGAGATCTATTGGCCAATCCATGTGGCAGAGGCAGCAGACTTAGAGGGGGAGCAAATCTTAGACTCCCTTTTGCTTCAGATGCACATATATTGTACTTTCAGGAATGCTGTGTGAGGTTGGAGTGAATGGGATCGGGGAGCAGGCAGAGCAATAGAAGACATACTTGTTCCCAGGACTGGGACACACTTGGTTCCAGGCACCAATCACTGCACCTCCCCTATTTGGAGAAGCCCAGGCAGCTCCATGTGAACCCTTGGCAGCCTGAGACCCCACTGCTGTGAGGGCAGGGACTCTTGTTCCTGCACAGTCACTAGCATGATGCTGAGTTGGTTGGGGTGACCTTGTAAAAACTCAAACAGGAAGAGGAACCTGTGAATGACCCTGACAGGTGGGTGGGGAAGGGAAAAGGCAGAAATAATTTGTCTTTTGTGTCACACATTCCTAGTGCTATAAGGCACTGATTCATGGTGAGGATGACCTCTGGCTCCACACATGGTAAATCCCATCCTGGTGTCTGCCCCCTACATATGTCAGCCAGACCGAGTGGCTCGGAGTGGAACTGGCCAGTCTGATGGTCTAACATTCTCTCTGGAAGCAGTCCCTAAGATGTGACTGTTCTCCATTTCAGATGCTCTTTAGGTATAAGTAACATAATGGGGTTTAGTCCTTTCTCACTCACAGGAGTCGCGGTCCCCCAAGAGCCCTCCCCTAACACTGAGCACTTACTCTTCAAGTCCTTTCTTAAGTTCTGTTTTATAGGGATTGTATGTCATCCACACCCTGGGCACAGAACAAGCTCCCTAAAATGTGAGTTGTCAACATGCATTGGGACAGGGAGATGGATGGCTTATAACCTCACCAGGTTAATGGACCCAGTATAAACATTTTTGTAAACATGGTGTTAAATTTTAAAAAGGGGTTTATCAAAATATGTTATAAGCTAAAAAAAAAATACTATGGTACATCCTTGGCCCTAGGACAGACTGCCAGCTCCCTAGAGCTCCCCACATACCCAAGAAAGACGTGAGACCAGTGTCAGCATTCTTCTTTCTCTTGGGTCCACACCTACTTTGTTTGCTTACTCATTGCCAACCCGATTGGTGACTTCTGAGAAAACCTTTTGCTTTGTTCTATTTTTGTGGCCAAGTCACTTCTCACATTTTCACGGCTTTTGTCTTTTATGAGTGACCTCCCATATTTTCATGGAACCGCCTTGTTTCTGTTTATCCTATTGGGAAAAGTCAGTAGGCAGAGGTGTATTGGGTAGAAATTCCTATGTACGCATGTGGTAAAAGAGCCCAGGCTGTGAAGGGCTGAGAGGTACAGCCATTCTTCAGGAGCTGAGTGCTGTTCAGGACCAAGAAGTTATCCCTAGTGGCAAGTGGCTTGACTGGACGAAGAGTGTATTCTGTGAAAGAAAAGATGGTTCTGGGACTGGAGGGAAAACAAGTTCTTGACATCTAGTGTTGTGTGCTCTGTCAGGGTCAACTGTGGTCTTAGTTCACCTTCAACTGTTTCCCTCCTCACAAATTCAGTACTCACTGAGTCCTCCATCCAGCCTTTAGACGAGACAACACCACACAGTCCAAGTCTTCCTTGGGTGGAGTGATGACATGGTAGGATCCCCTAGAAGGAGCAGCCAGCAAGGAAGAGTTACATACTAGTTAAGTAAACTGAGTCAGGTGACCATATTGTGATACCCCTATATGAATTGTCAAGAACCTCAAGAATCAGAGTCCCTGTCAACCACCTTTGCTGGCAGAGGGGAAGAGGGTCCAGCCACAGAGAGTCTCCTGACAGCATAACCAACAGCTCTCTAGGATCTGAGTGAGGGACCTGTATGTCTCTGTCCCAAACTGGACACTTGAAGTGCCAAATTCTTTCTCAAGGACTGCCCTTGCTTCTCAGGGGCATGAAATCAAGATGGGAAGACAGAATAACAAAGAAAAGGATTCTGTTTCTGTGCCTGTGATGTTTTTCCTCTCATACCAGGTGCCAGCCCTGTCCTGTGTCTGACCATGAGCACAGGTGATATTATGGACACACATGCAGAACTCACAGCTAAGTGGGGGTGGCCAGGGAGCAAAGACAGAGAGGAGACCACAGCTAGGGAAGATGAGTCCAGGATTTTGGAGAGGGTTTCCATCTTGTGTGGTCTTAGTCACTCCTCTCTGATATCCTCAGTCTCTGCTATTCAGTGCTCATGTCTCTTGGTGCATTTTACCTTGGTATTGTACCCTCCACTTTAGGCACACATATTATGCATGCATACAACAGGCACTCATAATTACACAGACAAATACACACATATGGGGCCGGGCGGTGGCGCTGGAGGTAAGGTGCCTGCCTTGCCTGCGCTAGCCTGACAGACCGCGGTTCGATCCCCCGATTTCCCATATGGTCCCCCAAGCCAGGAGTGACTTCTGAGCTAGCCAGGAGTAACCCCTGAGCATCACCGGGTGTGGCCCAAAAACCAAAATATATATATTTGGTGACAAAGGAGGAGAAATGAATTTTCTGGTACATTTTTGAAATTTGTACGATGTTTTCACAACTTGTACCAGACTAAAAGCATTTTGCCCAGTATTTTCCTGACAGGGCTGAGGTCAAAGCCAAGGAATTGCTCAAATTCTCTGAATAGATTTCTGTACTACTCCCCTTGGTCCCTGCTTAATGGAACAGGCATC
>PVKC010051566.1:0-10384 GCA_004027635.1 Crocidura indochinensis | reverse complement strand
TCATGGAAATCAATAACATTGAGCAAGGACATTTTGTAGATGGGAAAGGGTGTTTTGTTTGCACCACTATCAGTAGTGATGAGGGGTTATTTCTGACTCTGTGCTCAGGAATGGTGCCTGATAGTGCTGAAGGAATCATCTGTGTAAGTGTCTAGAAACAAATGCACATCAATTACATGCAAGATAAGCACCTTACCTCCCTCCTGTCTAGTTTCTTTCACCTGCATTAAAAACACTTAAAATTGTTGCTATAGGGTCCATAGCGATTGCATAGTGGTAGGGTGTTAGTTTTGCATGTGGTCAACCTAAGACAGACCCAATTTAATCCTGTATGATCCCCTGAGTCTGCCAGGAGTGACTTCTGAGTGCAGAGACAAGAGTAGTCCTGAGGACCATTGGGTGTAGTCCAAAACCAAAAATTATTACTATACCTTCATCTTAAAGCCATAGATAGTTATCTATGTATCTTAATATCTAATAAAGTTCTTTAAAATAACAACACTTCCTTGTAGTTGAATGTATTTTTGTTGGTAATTTTTATCTATATATATATATGAGTGAAAATTAGTAAATAAGTCTACCAGCAGGGTGAAATGGTCAAATAAGAAAGAACTTAGGGAATCAGTGGTGAAGAAACAGCATTTTGGTGATTAGTGGGACTTAATAACATTGTATATCTAAAGCACATCTCTACATGTTATGTTAAATCTTTAAATCTCAATGATAATTTTTAAGTTTGCATGATATATTTTAAGTACTTCTTTGTCCCACCTAGAAGTATTAGTCATCCATAATACATCTCCTAAATATGATCAGTAAATAACACAACCTTCACTCCATTGCTTAAATTAAAGACATATTTGATTTTATTCCTTCAGATCTAAGTTCTATTGACCAAACTTGAGATGGCTCCAAATTATATCTAAAACAGCATCAAATATTTCAAGTATCATTAAAATATATCCACATTTTCTCCATATTGATAGTCACTTCAATGTACAGAGGACACTTTCTATATTCGGGCAAGAAGAATGACATAGTCATTTGTGGCCTACTGCCATTCTTACTTTGCTCAATAGATTTCCTTCCAACAAACATGAATTAAAGATATATATTATTTTCTTCCTATTTCCTGCTTTAAGTTCATTTTGTTGGTCATTTTCCAATTTGTAAGGTTAAGTTATTTATGTAGAACCTTTCTTCAAATCAATGCTTACAAAGCTATAAATTTTCCTCTTAATACCACTTTGGCTGTATCCTCAAAATTTTGGGGGGTCACACCCTGCAGCGCTCAGGGGTTACTCCTGGCTCTATGCTCAGAAATTGCTCCTGACAGGCTCGGGGGACCATATAGGATGCTGGGATTCGAACCACCATCCTTCTGCATGCAAGGTAAATGCTCTATCTTCATGCTATCTCTCTGACCCCTGTGTCCTCAAATTCTGATAGTTTGTGTCTTCATTCTCATTCATTTCTGGGGATCTTTTGATTTTCTTCTGATCTACTGGTTGTTTAGTAATGAGCTATAAAATTTCCAGGTATCAAAGTTATTTCTCTGTTTACGTTTGTAGTTCATGTCTATTTCCAATGTATCATGCTCTGAAAATATACTTGATACAATTTCTATCCTCTTGATTTTTATGGAGGTATGATTTGTGGTCCAGGTTGTAGCAAAATCAAAAACAGATAGAACAACTAGAAATAAATAGCTTACTTAACCTTCATATAATGACTTCATGTCCTATAAAAGACATAATTTTCACATGTTTCTCTCACTTTATCTTTCTTTGCCACTCAGCTGTAAACAAGCAATATAAACTAAATTATTGTGTGCCTGTCAAGGGGGCACACTTGGGGTCAGTGGAAATTTGGGAATAATGGTGGAGGGAAATTTACACTGGTGTTTTGATTGACATTGAAATATTTAATGGCAATAAATAAAAGTGGCATAAAATATTATGACTAATTTCATAAAGTGAAGTGTTTAAATAAAGTAATACAAATTTAAATAGGCACCAGGCCAAATAATTTTGAAGATCTCTGATCTACAACATAGATTTGAATATTTTATCATATTTATATGTTATAACTTAGTTAACACTCTAGAAGTGTAGATTGTTCTTAGTCTTCTACAAAGGAGTTGGAGAAACCAAGATGATTATTAAAAGTGTTTAAAAATTGGTATTGGCATTTGGAAATTGAGTTGAATGTTTTAAAAAATAAATAAGAAATCAAAGAGTAAACAAAAATGTATTCACATGTGCAAAAGAGATAGTACAGTGAGTAGACTAGTTTGCATGTAGATGAGCTGGGCTCAGTACCCTGCAACTCATATGATTCTCTGCACATACCAAAAATGATCCTTAAGTGCAGAACTAGTAGTAATTCTATGGTACTGTCAGGGTGTAGCTCTAAAACATAAAC
Organism: Crocidura indochinensis; assembly: GCA_004027635.1. Classification (NCBI taxonomy): domain Eukaryota; kingdom Metazoa; phylum Chordata; class Mammalia; order Eulipotyphla; family Soricidae; genus Crocidura; species Crocidura indochinensis. The sequence goes on along the minus strand of PVKC010051566.1, from coordinate 7,960 downwards.
AAAAACATATTAACAAAATCAGAGGAAATAGAATTTAATTTGCTCTTAAAAAATCTAGGACAGGGGCCGGAGTGATAGCATAGCAGTAGGGCATTTGCCTTGCACTCAGCTGATCCAGAACAAATGGTGGTTCTAATCCCGGCATCCTATATGGTTTCCAGAACCTGCCAGGAGCAATTTCTGAGCACAGATCCAGGAGTAACCCCCGATTGCTACTGGGTGTGACCTCAAAACAAAACAAAACAAAACAAAAAAATGAATCTAGGACAAATAAACTAAATACATACCTGTTTGATCCTATCAGTAGGATATGCTTGCCTCAACAATTAGCCATGCATGTTTAATTATGCGTGGCTGAAACAGAAGTGAAATTAATACAGAAGTGACAGAATTGAAGAGTTCAGTAAATGAAATAAAGAGCTCAGCAGAAGGTTGAGTCAGAAAAGTAACAGCTTCTAAGGATAAAATCAGTGAAATACATGATAGGATGCAGGAATTCTCTAAGAAACAATAGAAGATGAAATAGTGTCTACAAATAAGTGAATAGCACATAACAGAACTGTAAGACAAGTTCAAGAGGAATAATATTAGAATCACAGGAATCTCAAAGGAAGAGGAAGTGTTATCAATGAAATTCATTAGTCAAGAATCATAGCTGAGAAACTCCCAGAATTGAGGCATATAGGTACTAAGATACAAGAGGTAAGGGCCCCCCTAAAGTATTTACACAAAAATCTTCCAGGATGTATCATAATCAAAATGATGAAAATGAAATATGTGAAATAAAGAAAACAGAAGATCAAAGAAAGGCTATATTTACAAAGAAACTTCTGTAAGATTCACAGCTACTTCTCAAGTGAGACTCTGGGCCATAAGAAAATGGTGGATTTTTGTTGTTGTTATTGTTGTTGTTTTGGATTTTTGGATCACACCCAGTGATGCTCAGGGGTTACTCCTGGCTATGCGCTCAGAAATCGTTCCTGGCTTGTGGGGCCATATGGGACATCGGGGGATCCAAGTGCAGTCTGTCCTAGGTTAGCCGTGTTCAAGGCAAACTTCCTAACACTGCACCAATGCTCCGGCCCCGGATATTTGTTGTTTTTAAACGTATTATATGAATATTTAAACATATTATATAAATATTTCACCAAAAATTCTTAATACAGCTAGACTATTTTCATATTTGGAAAATTATTGCAGAGTTTCATTGATAAAAAAAGAACTTAAGAACCTCAGAGCCTTGGACTGGATTCAGCAAGAAGCTAGAAGCTTAATTAAGGGTCTTCTTTATGAAAAGACAAATTTTACATACACACATAGCATCTATAAAATAATGGAAAAATACCGCATTGTGTTGATAATCTCCCCAATCTCAATGACCTAAGTGCACTGATCAAAAGACTTAGAGAGGCAGGATGAATGAGAATACTTTATCCAACTTTATGTTGCCAACAAGAGACACATTTGAACACTAAGAGAACACACAGGCTCAAAGTCAAAGTTTAACTAAAATATAAAATTTCAAGCAAACTATTTCCTTAAAATGTCAGGATGACTATACTTACATAGGATAACATGGAATTCAAGTTTAAATAAAACAATAAGATACAAAGCTTGTCGTTTCTTAATTATCAAAAGGTGTATACAGTAAAGAGAACTCGTATTCCTAAGTACTTATGTAGTTAATAATGGACTAGTGAAATGCCCAAAATTCCTACTAACACACCAAAAGAAGATATTGATAGTAAACCACTGGCATGTGGAAATATCAATGCTGCTTTATCATAACTGATAAACAAAAACTCAATAAGGGAAGACTGGTCCTAAAGGAATCAATGGAAGAAATGATCTTTATATATACATATATATAAATATATATACATATATATACATATATATAAATAAACTTTATATATACATATATATATATAAAGAAATAGAAGAGAGACCACTGTCTTCCAAAGTCAAATACAAATTCTTCTCTAGTATACATAGGACATGCTCTAAGATAGTCTATATGCTGGGACATGAAACATATCTCAAAAAAATCAAGAAGATAAAAAATGGGTTCTTTCAAACCATGGTGCATTGGAAATGGAAGTTAATTAGAAACAGAAACAAGGAAAATACTTGGAAAGTAAATAGTTCACTACTGAACTGGAGGTTAAAAGTCTAAAGTCAAGGTGTTAGCAGGGCCATGCTCCCTCTGAAAGTTTTAGGGGAAAGGCTTTCCTGACTCTTCATAGTTTCTGGTAGTTCCAGAACTCTGGTGCATTTTTCCCTACAGATGCAGCATGACACAAACTCTCTCCAAATCTTCATTATGTATTCTTTCCACTGGTTTTATGTGCCTGCTTTCTTTTAAGGATATAAAACATTTATATAGGCATCTTAATTTAGTATGATCTTGTGTGAATTCATTATATTTTATATTTTCAAATAAAATTTTTCAAATAAGATTGCATTTTGAAGTTCAGGTGTACCTGAGTTTCTAGTAGACATTACAAAATCAGTTCAATATTATGATTAGACAATCAGCTAACCTCTTAACAAATCTATTGTGGTCACAAATAGCCATTCAAAGGCCACAAGAAACTCTAAGACATTGGTGCTCAACATACTGATCAGCAAACAGACATTTGTCACCTGAATATGAGAAGTCACTTTGAGGTACTGGACAATAGAAAATAAATTGTGACAAAAACTTTTATTTACTGCAGAATTACTGAGTACACATTGTGCATCAGGCTTTTGGTGAGAATTGGGAGTGTAAGTTCATATTCTTAAAAAAAATGGAGTCTTACTTTGAGTCTAACAGGACATAATAAGCAAAAAAGAAGTATGAAAAATACCTTGGAAAAATTAGGCAAGTGTTTAGAGAGTTGTAGAGTGCTTTGTGATAGAGAATAACCAAGAAACACTTGAGTTCAGAACAGGTGTTTTGCTTCATCCGGATTTCAGGACTACTTCATAAACTTAGTGATCAAGAGCCATCATATTTGATTCACATCTTACTATTTTATTGTGCTTAGAATTATTGGACTTTTATCTTTTTCAACCCTGTTATTCTTTCATCATTCTTTATGCAGGTGCACACAGACATACACAAGCACAATTATTTTCTAAATCATTGGAGAATTCCAAGTACTTGGACTTGTTAGACCTTACAAATTTATCATGTATTGCCTAAGAAAAAAGACATATTTTTCTACATAACTACAAACCAACAATTTTAAACTAAGGAACTACACATTATTATAATATTTATTTCTAACATGCAGCCCATAAAATAAGTTTGCCAACATTGTCTCCATAATATTATTTGTAGCAATTTTTAAAATTCAAAATTGAATGATAAACCAAGAATGATATTTAATTGACATGTTTTAAAGTATTATTTTTTATTTGGGGTCACACCTAACAATGTTTAATGTTTACCCATGACTCTTTATTTCAATCACTCCTGGTGGGCTCTGGGGCCATATGTGGGACTGGGGATCAAACCTGAATCAGTCTCATGCAAGTACTGTATTCACTGTACAATATCTCTGGTACCCTTTTAAATTATTTTAAAATCTTCAACAGGTCTATAAACATTTGAAAATGACTTTTATGATGCTTGCATTAAAAGAATTTGAAAAGTTATTCATTGACCACTTCTGTTTTTCTGTTCACCATTCCCTGAGATGAGCGAGATGGATCCTGGGACTCCAGCATGCAAAGCATGTGCTCCAGGAATTTGAGCCATCTCTTAGCCCCAACACTAACTTTTTCAAAAAAGAATCCAAGTATTGCTTTGTAGGAAGTCTAATAAAGGCCCAACATACACTAGATTAATAGAAAATTCTAATATTTTATCTAAGAGTTTATTTGGAAATTTACAGACATTTGAAATTATTAGTGATCACATTGCTGCATTTCAAAGCATTTCAGAGTCTGTGGTGAGTTATGAAGAATTTTTGTTTAAAAATGTATTATTAAAAAAAAGGGCAGAAGAGGATAAATAGTACAGTCTGTTCAGTCCCTGCACTACATATTGTCTCTTGTGTACTGCTAGGAGTGAACATGAGTGAACCTTGCATGAGAGAGAATTAAGCACTGAACACCACCAGGTATGCCCATGACCCACCGAAAGAGTTAAAATAGCTTTGATTGCTTCATGAATTTTTAAACCCCTTTGTGCTAAAAGATATGAATCTTGAAGTTATAAATTTCACGAACATCTAAGTTATGCAACTCTCTTTACAATAGCCAATATTTGGAAATAACCCAAGCACTCAACAACAGATAAGTAGATTAAAAAATGTGGCATAGGGGCCAGAGAGATATCATGGAGGTAAGGCGCTTGCCTTGCATGCTGAAGGTCGGTGGTTCACATCTTGGCATCCCATATGGTCCTCTGAGTCTGGCAGGAGCTATTTCTGAGCATAGAGCCAGGCGTAACCCCTGAGCATTGCCGGGTGTGACCCAACCCCCCCCCAAATGTGGCATTATATATGAAATACTACTCAGCCATAAAAATAGATGAAACTTTGTGCTTTGTTACATCTTGGACAAAACTGGAAGGTGTGATGCTAGGCAAAGTGAATAGCAGAGGAAGGGCAAATCCTGGATTAATCTGCTCTTATGTGTGAAGTAACAAAACAAAGGACCTAAAGGCCAATATAAACAATCACTGACATATTGCCAAAAATATTAGCTGTTGAGGTGAGTGAAAACAAAGAGATTAGAGAGAGGACCTAGGAATACTTTGCACTCTGTTAGTGCAGTAACATTGGAAGTCTATAAAATTAATATGAATACCACTGTAAATCATGATAGCATAGTTAAAATTGTTGAAACTTATTGATAAAAATAAGTTCTTGTCATGTAAGAAAATGTCCTGTGCATAGATCTACCTAAAAATGCTTTAGATTAGTCTTATAACAACTTCCTAGGAATTGTTCTATTTTTTTTTTTTTGGAGCCACACCCAGCAGTGCTCAGGGCTGACTCTTGTCTATGAATTCAGTGATCATATCTGGTGGGGCCTCAGGGAATCATATGGAGTTCTGAAAATCAAACATGGCCATGTGTAAGGCAACCCCTCTACCCACTATGTTGTCTTGCCAGCCCACCCAAAGGAAATTTAACCTACTATTTTTCTTCTTATGCTATGACTTCTTTCTAGGATTCTGAAAATGCATCTTTACAGGGATCTTGCCTACCAGCTCAATTGAGTTGTGGTAATTATTGATTTTAAAGATCTTCATGTATTTCAAGTATTTCCTTAATCCAAAGAACTAGCATTTTTCCCATATCTCAGATCCTGGCTTTAGAGTAGTTCTTATGGAGCAAATGAGAAAACAATTCTTTTGTTTGTTTTTGTTTTGTTTTGTTTTTGGGCCACACCCGGTGATGCTCAGGGGTTACTCCTGGTTATGTGCTCAGAAATTGCTCCTGGCTTGGGAGACCTTATGGGATGCCGGGGTTTAACAGAGGTCGGTCCTGGATCAGCTGTGTGCAAAGCAAACATCCTACAACTGTGGTATTGCTCCAGCCCCAAGAAAATATTTTAAGTAGTGGCAGACTGATCAGAAAAAGTACAGTATCCCATAGTGATGCAGAGCAAAACAAAACAGGCTTGGATGTCTGTGTCTTGATGGGACATATTGGTCCATGACTAGTTTTCTACTTATTGTCATATCTCACTCCCAAATGAACCACGCAGACAAGACATAAGGAAAATATTGCCGCCAGCCTACTGCAGTTTTTAAATCCAGAGAGCTTAGAATACTTATAGGCATAATTATGGTAATCTTTATAAAACTATGAGCTAAGCTAAGTATCAACACTCTTGGAGCAAAATGTGACCAACCCTAGATTTACTTGGAATTTGTGTTTTTTTTTAAATACAAAATCCCATGTAACTGTTATTTGACTATTGAGTTTTACGTAGTTTTAGTACTTTAAATGAAAGAGAACATAAATATTATAACTGAATTAGGACCATAGTTCTCAACTTAGAAAGAGCTGTTGGTTAATACATTAATCAAGGCATCAGGTTTACACCCAGTTGTCAAGTGTAATTGTTTATTGCCTAACTAAACCCTTCTTAATTTATTATAGTCATTAGTGTCTGTTAGCAAAGAAGGTTGTGCTTGAATTTTACAAGGGTATGTGGTTAGCAGTTTTCTGTCTCGGAGTTGAGACCTGCCTCACTTGATCTTCTCACCTCACACTTAACACAGGATGAAGCCTTACTTAAATGATTTAGTCTTCACTGGAGAATTACAAACAGTCATGAGGCTCAAAATGCTGCTCTTCAACTCTCAAATGAGCTAGAAAATGAGAGGCTAGGATGAAATGATCTCTAAATTATCTTGTATTTCTAAAATTCTCAGTTAATGACTCTCTGCTTTGATACAAAGTTAAGGCAATTGTGACAGAAATAAACATTATGAAATTACAGCCTTTGAAAAAAGAGGTTATTTGGATATTTTTGTAATTATTAATATCAATTTAAGGATTAATAAGTTGATGCAGGAAAGTGAAAGCCTGGCATATTTGGAAAGGGCCAGATGGAGGGGGAGGAGAGAGGAGAGTCAAAAGGAGAAAGGGAGGCAGAGAAGGAAGGGAGGAGAAAGGGAAGAGAAATAAGAGAAGGTTCAAAGAAAGGGAAGGAGATAACCTTTGGTTTAGCAACTTATTGGGACAGGAAGAAGGAACCATTTCTCACTGGAGAAATTTTTTTTTAAGGAAGAATTAATGCACATGTAGGGAACAATTTATATTTTCTATTTCCTAAAGCTTAGTTTAGTGGCAAAAACATTTTTAAGCACAAGAATTCAAAATTCAAAAACATGTAATGCATAATTATGGAAAAGTTATTCTGCTGGATGTGAATATCTGAATGCTCACAGACTGTCCAACACTTTGTATAAAAGGAAAACTTACTATGAGGGATTTTGGGAAGAAATTGTGGTATTATCAGTTACATCTAAATACCTTACATTTACAAGTTTGTCTTTTTATTTTTTTATTTTGAGCCCGGTGACACTCAGGGGTTACTCCTGGTTTTGTGCTCAGAAATTGCTCCTGGCTTGGGGAACCATACGGGACGCCGGGAGATAGAACCGTGGTTCTATCTAATGCAATGCAATATCTATATGCTATCTATCTATATGCTAATGCAATCAAGGAAGATGCCTTATCACTTGGGCCACTGCTCCCACCCCACTTACAAGTTTTTAAAAATTTATCTATATCTGTGTGAACATATTTCCAGAGCCCAACCCAAGTCCTGCCAAAGGGGTTCTGTAAAGGTGAAGAATCTGTCAAACTAAACTTCGTTAGCATCACATTTCACCAACTCTTATCAGCATAATATGTGTCTAGACTATTCCAACAGATAATTGAATTGGAAGTTTATTTACCAAAATAAGTATATAAATAAATCCATTAAAAATGCGACTGGTCTATGTAAACAATCACAGAAATTTCAGGATCTTTTGCTTAATGGAATAAAAAAGGAATTGGATAATTATAGTATGATGCCATTTTTGTCAAATGATAAATTTTTAAGCATAATTGTGTCTGTACGTGTTTCTGTATGTAGAATTCCATAGATTATCTGTTGTTGATGAACATTAAGTTCTTACAATGGTTGCAGGGGAGAGTGAATAGCATTTACATATTATTTATATTTTGCATAATAAATATCCGAGTGTTACATGGAGGTCGCTTCATTAATAACAACTGCAAATCCCTATATAGTCTCTATGTCAGGAATAGCATTTTCATGTTTCATCATTGATCACCTTCACTTTCTCTAAAGTTTGATTCCTGCTATATTTAATCCTCCCCTCCGAGATGTCTAATCAGCTTCTGATCATTTCAGTGTCCTCAGCCCCTTCATCTTTCCACTTAAAATTTTTACTCAGGTTAAATCCCATCATCTGTTATTCTAGCCTTTTTCCTTT